>NESQ01000140.1:0-202523 GCA_003070745.1 Tuber borchii | reverse complement strand
GCAATACAGACGTTCTACTCCCTAATGAAAATTGATGTTCCCTGCAGGATCCAGCTCACAGGTACCCCAATGCACCATATAGTGGGTGATTGGGTTATGCAGAAGAGTGGCTGTTCGCTCAGGTCACAGCTGAGGATCAGATGGAAAACCACGGTCCTCGTCCACTTAATTCAGTAGTAGCAGAGGCGAGGCGTGAAGATATTACGTTGGAGGAGGCATAAGAGTGGATCAAGGATATTGTGTGGCCGTAGACCATCCGGCGCTGGGGGGAGACTAAAGACTCAAATGGAGAGCCCCTAGTCTGCATTCCCGAGCTCATTCAGTACGATGTGTGCCTGCAATACACTGACGATGAGGTATCCGCAATGGATGATTGGATTGAGGATGCCAAGTGCGACAAGTGGAATGCTATCCAGACCGTTCTGGATGAGTGGTGTCTTGCGTGCCTCACCATGGACCTTCCGGACAATGATGTGAGCTCAGATAACTCGGAACTTGCAGATGGAGGAGTCCCCTATTGCCAAAATTGGGATCGCAATAACTTCCGCGGCGGGCCTGTTTTGACATGGCTTTCAGATGTTTTCGTTCCGCAGTTGTTGGGCAGACCTGAAGGAGGGGTACCGAATAAGGTGGTGATTTTTGCCCCGCTGCCAGGTCAAGCATCTTTTGTCAATTGGTTCCTCCAGACCTTTCATGCCAGTATTCACTCCATCTTGTATCACTCTGGGATTGTGTCGAGAGACCGGGATAGGGTACTACAAAAGTTTGCTTCAGTCGATAGACCGGCGGCGCTGATCCTCACTCCAGCCCTCGGTAGTACTAGGCTGAACCTAGTTGCAGCGAATCATGTCATAATCTTACAAAGGTTCTGCAACCTGAATGAGCAATGTCAAGCAGTTGGAGGATTCACCGTATCGGCCAAAGGTGGACCCCAAAGGCATGGATCCTACATTGTGAGGGAGGGGTAGATGATAGGGCCAAGAACTTCACCAGAGCCGTGGAAAGTTTGAGGCACGGATCATGCACGGATTGATTGGCAGAAATTCTCCTATATGGAGTTAATGGACGCTAGGGCAACTAGAATCTGTGAGCTTGAGGCACAGTCTGCTACACAAGCCAGTGCTGCTGTTCCCAGTGCTTCTGGCACCCAGGGTGGTGATGATGGTACTCCTGATCCTTCTGGTGCCCAGGGAAGTGATGATGGCACTCCCGGTCCTTCTGGCAATCAGGGTAGTGGCAATGGTGCTTCCGATCTGTTTAGAATCCGGTTTGGAATTCAGGGCAGTGATGATGGCACTCCTAGTCCCCCGGGGGCTGGTCCTTGACCCTCACCCGACTTACCGCTACTAATATGAATTCTGGATTTCCAGCCAAAGGCTCTTATCTCCGGTATTCGGTTGTTTCTTTTGTTTTTCTCTTTTCTACTTGGGTTGTGAGCATTTCTTTCCTATATATAGCACGCTATAGATGGTGGTTTCCTCTTGTTTTGGGTCCGTATTTGAAGGCTCTTGTTGCCTGGCTTCCATCTGCGGGAGCGTATTAGTTAATTTCATTTCGTCATTTTTCTACTTTTCTACTGGGTTAGCATTGATTTTCAGTCGCAGCATAGGTGGTGGTTTGTTTCTTTTGTCTTGGGTCCGTGTCGCATAGAGCATTAGATTTAGAGTTTACAAGGTCAGTGCGTAGCGGTAGAGTATTTTTTTTCCCTTTGTCTTGGGTTTGCATTTTATTGGTCTCAGGGTCAAGGGTTTGCATTCGATTAGATGTTAATGGCGGTCCTATTAGCTCCGCGAGATTCCTATCTTTCTCTCCTTTTCGACTACTGTCTCTATAGCTATAACAAAATTCTGATTCTACATCCGCGGACTTAGCTTGAAGTTAACTGAGAATTAGGCAAGCACAGGACACCCTATACCGAGAAGCGATTTCATGCTGCTTGAGGTACTAGGCGACGCAGACCCGTGTCACAGACCGCGTTTTTCTACTTTCCTCAGGACTTGAAATATCCTTGGCCGCGTCCGAGTTGGGGACCTTGCGCTAATGCTTCTTTCAGCTCTAGCTTCCGAGTCAGCTGTAGCGAACTCAGTGCACTTTTCCACCATAAGATCGCTCTTGAGCGAAATTGATCTTGAGACTTCTATCGGAAAGGGCCTACGACAATATTATCTTCATGTCGCGTATTTGTTTGAGGAGGCAAAGGCACCCAAATACCTTGTCGAGTTCGGTCACCCACGGACCCCACAACCTGCATATATCTTCTGGCCTATACCTCGCACTTTCCACTTCAATCTTCCCATCATACACCTATCCGGACAACCAAAGGCATGCCGCGTGCAGGAGAGATACTTAGACTAATCAAACCCAAACTCGAGCTTCTCGCTCTTCTGTTTCTCAGGGTGTTGGCAGGCGACAGGAATGGACCAGCTGTGCCTATTCACCCAAGCATCCCCCTTGTCATTCTGAACCTGAGTATCCCCCTTGTCGTTCCGAACCTCAGCATCCCCCTTGTCATTCCGAACCCGAGCATCCCCCTTGTCATTCCGAACCCGAGTATCAACCTCGTCGTTACGAACCCGAGCATCCCCCTTGTCGCTCTGAACCTCAGCATCCCTCTTGTCATTCCGAATCCGAGCATCCTCCTCGTCGTTCCGAACCCGTGTATATCCCTCGTTGTTCTGAACCTGAGCACCTCTCTCGTAGTTCAGATACTAAATCTAATGACGAAGACGATGAAGAGGAATACAATGCTGAATTCTGTACCAGTAAAGTACCTAATGTAGTTTGGGAGGCTTCTATCTACTGAACTTTACGCTACTGAAATAGAGCAGCAAGACGCACAGGTTATACCCAGTCTACCTGAACCTTTGAGCGTGGTAGTGGACGTAGACCTCTCCTTCGAGTCCGATGTGGTGGAAACACGTCCTCGCAAGCGGACTCACACAAACCCCAAGGTCTTGGCAAACAGCCATGAGAGACCACTTATTAGAAGACATTTACCAACTGAGAACTGGCACTCTTCAGGCTTGGGGCAGTAATCTGGAACGCAGAACGACCTCCACAAGAGGCTGCGGACTAAGCTGGCTTGGCAACAGCCCCACTCTCTCAGATATACATTCTCAACATCTGAGCCGCAGACTCCATCGCACTCCGTGAGTGCCACATCGGAGTGCAAGCTACCACGCAAGTTCTGGAAAAGAGAGTTTATCCCCTCAGAGAATATTCTTGTTTACGATGCTGCAAAGCTTTATTTACAAGCAGAAGTCTATACTGGCCAACCATGGCCTTCCGCGGCTGTAATGGAGAATATGATCGAGAGGGCTTGGGCACTGGCATCGGATCAGAGAAAGCGGGAAAAAGAAGAATACTACTGCCCAGGGGATCAGCAGCCCGCGGAACAGTCACCATCGCTTCTCCCTGATGCAATCTCATTAGAGATGGTAAGTCCCCTAACCTAACCAAGAATGAGAATCACAATTCAGCGGCTGAAAGTTGCATAAGCTGAAACGTTGTGTATCGGCTTGTGGTGGCTATCTAGTTTCAGAAACATGGAAAATGTTGGTGGAGTGGTATAAGTTGCCGATCGCGGACCCAGTTGAGTGCCGGACGTTGGTGAATAACCTTCTCAAGGAGGATTCGTTTCTTAGCCAAAGTGTGGATCTCGGAGCGAGTCCTCGGACTAGCTAGTTTACGGTAGAGGAGATAGTAACAATAGTGCGTACCAACTTTGTCGCCAATGAGCGCAGTCTGGGCTGCAAGCTGTATACGCAGAAGTACTTCAGCCCTCTGCGCTGGCCCACATTTCTTCTCGTGTACACTGCTCTTCGCTTCACCCTAATGGACTACCAAGATTCAGGGCACAAGTCCTTAGCGGTGGGGGATTTCTCACAGGCAGTGTTTGGTGGTTAGTAAGTGATTTCTTAGGGAGAACAAGGTAGCTAATAGGTTAACAGACTACTACAAGAGGTACTATCAAATATATCAAAAGGTAGTTCCGTGGACAGCCACTCCCCTGGACTCCACAGGAAATACGCCCCTCTGGTCAATTATGCTAACTCAATCTGGGGTTAGATGGCCGAGGCGCAGAAGAACGCGACAATCTGAAAGATAGACAGGCACGTGCAAAAGATCTGGTCATAGCACGAGACAGAACGAATCAAGACTGCTGGGTATGAGGATGAGATTGGGGATGACATGCGTGACCTCATTGAGAGCGATGACAATATCTAAGCATGGTCTGCAGACCCTATCTGGTAGTCCAGAGGTGAATGGTAGTCCGGAGGCGAACGGTAGTCCCAGGCGAACGATAGTCCGGTGGTGGATAGGGGTTGGGAGCAGAATGGTGGTCCGAAGGGGAACTGCGAGCGTGGCCGAATTGAAGCCGGATACTTTAGGAGTTGCAACCCCCAAGTGTTCAGCTTCAATTCGGCCGTGCCAGTATTTTGTAGATCGATGGCTTTTCCTGTTTTTCACTGTTTTTAATATGCTTGTTATAATTGGCGTTGATGGTGAGCACAGTGACATAGACTACACTTTTTGTATTGGTTAGATCCAGCAGGGGGGATTTTCGTTGATAATGAGTATTTGTTTATATAGGTTATATATCTAGAGTTTATATAGGTTATATATCTAGAGTTTATATAGGTTATATATCTAGAATTTATAGAGGTTATATATCTAGAGAACAGCAGGGTGTGTTGATGCAATTACTGGGTTAAGTACGACGCATATATGGTGTAGCAGAATGATGATCGCGGAACCCAGGGAACCCAGAGGGCCTCAGAGCCAAGGCTGTGTGAAACTGGTGAAAATAGGGGTGGACGGAATACGGACTAGAGAAGAGCTGGTCCGCGGTTAGACAACTACAGAAGAACGAGTAGAGGGCAGAGGCAGAACCAAGACAATCAGGATATGGCTGAGAAAAAATTGAGAGGCAGACCACAGGTAAATAGGATGGATAGAAGATTGTGAGCAAGAGCCAGGGGTGACACGGAATGCGCAAAGAGGGTCTGAGGAATACGTGGAGGGGAAGCGAAAGGATCAGGTTACCTGGGTGGGGGGAGCAAGTAACAGAAGGTGATTGAAATCAAAAACGCGTAAACTGGGGGACGAGGTTGATAGACCTGGATGGGTCTGGGCTGAGGCAGGTAGAGGCCAGGGAGTAGAAGGGGTATGTAAGGGAGGTGCGAGAGAGTATAGAAGAGTCAAAGCAAGGACATGGGATAGCCAGGACAAGGGAAGGGTAGACCAGAGATCACCAGGACGAGGGAAGTGTGAACCAGAGATCACTGGGACAGGGGAAGCGTGGACCAGGACCGCAGACCCAGGGTCCGAGTAAAACGGCTGGACCTCGGTGCTGGATGGTGGACAAAGAGGTTCAAGAGGACCAGGGGTAATCAGGCTACTACAAGACCAGCGAAAATATTTTTGCTGATGCGATACAACAATATGAAGACCATTCAACCAAACTTAAACTCTTTATCTAAACTAACCTTACTACTTCCCCCAAAAATATTGCTCCCCTCTATCCCACCTGCTCTTTCCTTAATGTCACAAATGGCAACTAGCAGGACAGGTTTTCACATGTCTCACGCTTGTGAGACTTAGGGTTTAGTACTTTTACATGGCGATGCGATAGCGTGTCATTCCTTTGTTATAATTGGTTGATTGTTTTACAATAACTCACGATTGTGGTCATATGATTAAGACTTGGGCATATGACTTATAGTTAGAAGTCATGAGTTTCACGCATGTGATGCAAGTTGCGTATATGACATGTTTATTGTGTTTTGATTGGTAGAGTACTTTGTGCAGTTGACTTATAGGAGTCAGCTGATGGATTTCACACTATGACTCAATTTGAGTCATAGGAGCAGATGACGAAGAAGTATGAGTTACAAGGGTTAGGGTTGGGTGAAGAATGAGTATAAAAGAGAGGTCCTTATAGCCTCCTTAATTGCCACGCTTCGCGCCCTCTATTTTCCTGACCATAAGTTTTACAACACCACGTCGCTTAGAGGACGATTTCTCTTCCTACTAAATTTTCCTTCCAACTTAGGCCTCGCGTCCATGAGCTTTCACTATAGACTCTCACGGTCCCTTTCCCTCCCTTTTCCTCCCGAGGTCTGGCCCTCCTTCTACCACCCCCTCAGTAGTAGAGGTCTCCTCGGAGGCTCGTTTTCTCTCTAATGTCCTCCGTCGTACCACTGCCATCATCTCTTCCACCCCAGGTCAGCTTCCTTCGCTGTCTCCCATGGAGTGCGAAAACCTCTCCTCAGGCGAAAGCGCCCTTCTTCCTCTCCTCTATTCTTTGATCCATGCAATCTCCTCTCTCGGTTCTCGTCTAGAGGAATTACACACCCAGATCCACGACCTTCAGTCTCAAGTGGCAAATTCCCGCCCTGATGAGCGCATGAGGGAAGTCCGAAACGCTCTTTATGACCTGTCACATCGGGTGGCCGTCCCCCCCTCTGTCTCCAGTCACTCGTCCAATCGCCCCCCTCCTCCACCCCCCAACTCCTCTCGCACAGGTCCCACACCATCCGAGAACTTCCCTCCCTCCAGGGAAGACTCTGCCCCCGTCCCCCCTCGCTCCTATGTCCAGGTGATCCACTGTGGAATATCTGAGTTCAATGCTGCGGTCAGAGCCAACAAGGCGAAGGCCAAAGCAAAAGGGAAGAAATCATCACGAGGCACTTCTACTAACAAAGTCGCGACCATCGTCCAGGACACCTCCCCCAACCGTCCTGCCCCCCTCACAGCTGCCGCCCGAAGATTGTATGCCCCCAGAACAAACCAGTGTCCTCACGCTGACGAACCCACCATACACGTCAGCTTTCCAGATATCGCTGCTTCCATTCTCCGTGAAGCAGGTTCTGAACTCCCTAAAGCCTTCAAAGTCTTTATCAATGACAAAGGGGCTGTTACCCTTATTATTACTGATACTTCCGTCCCTGCTGCTTCATACTCCCCTTTCTTGGAGGTCCTTGCGACTAGGCTCAACCAAGCCTTTCCCATCGCCTCCAACCCCTGGCTCGCCTTTAGGCTAGCACCTACTGCCCTCCAGTTCGCCATCCATGGAATCCCCGCTGAAGCCCATTTTGATGAGGATGACCACCTTACCCCTATCGTAAGAAGAGGTATCCTGGACGATAAGGGCTTTCAAATCACCAGAGCATGCTTCCTCCGTCCTGACCGTTCTACCCGCCTTGAAGGAAGAAAGGCCTTCTCTATTATCATCCAAGTCCCTACTGACTCCACCAACCTTCTTACTGACTTACCCCATGTGCTGAATTTTGGTAAAAACTTCCCCATTGAAAGAGTTTACTCTTCTTCCTCCTCTAGTCAATGTTTCAACTGCTGGAAGTTTGAACATGTCAAGCCCCTCTGCAAAAACCAAACAGTCTGCCAGCTGTGTAGCGGTCCACACTCTAAAGCTGACTATCGTTGCACTAACTCCACCTACCCCAAAGAAGGCCACCTTCGACCAGTCCTAGGTTGCTGTGTTGCCACCCCTGCCAGATGCCCTAATTGCTCTGAGCCTCACTCGCCAAGAGACAGAGACTGTTCTTCTCACCCACCTCCTCCTCCCCCTCGACCTTCAACTGAAGAGGCCATGGATCACGACGCTATGGACACTTCCGCTGCTTCGCGTCCCCAGTCTCCCCGCCCACAGACCGCTCGCCCAATCACTCTGGTCCGTCAGACCATTCCCTTCGACCTAGTTACTCCCAAGGCTATCCCCCCCCAAGCTAGCCTACGCTCCTCCTCCAGGATAGGACGGCCACTCCCCGATGCGGCCCCTAGTCCTTCCCCTGCACCCCGTGATAATTCGGCCTTGCGCCGGTAAATGTCTTACAACCCTTCCTCCGTCTCCCCTGGGCTGGCCCCTGCTCGTTCCTCATACCTCGTTCAACACAACTGTCTAGGAAGCTGGAATGTGTTTCTTTCCTTATTTAAATCTTTTGGTTCTTTGCCTGTTTTTCCTGCTGTTGTAGCTCTTCAAGACCCCCCCTTCTGGCGAGGACGCCTTCCCTCCTTTGAAGGCTTTATCAGTTTTTGTCCTATATTTTCTGCTCCATCCAAACCTAGAGTTTACTTTTATGTTTCTACTGCTTTTCAGAATGAGGTCTCTGTCCTCGCAGTACCACTGGGTAGGACAGACTATTTTGCGCTTGATATTTTTTCCAAGGACCACTTTGGTGGGCTTTCCTTCCTTTCGAATTTTGAACATTTACAACTTATAGTCCAAGTCCCCTGGTGGGATGACTGTTTCTCCTACTCTTGCCTTCTCCCCAGGCGACAACCCTTTGCTGGTGCTGGGTGATTTCAACATCCATCACCCCTCCGCTGACCCATCAAGACGCCACTGCTCTCAAGAGTTGGCTCTTTCCTTTCCTTATTTTTCCCGTGCCTCTGAGCTGGGTTTTGTACTGCTTAATGTCCCAGGAGTATTCACGTGCTTCCCTCTTGGAGGCACTGCACGTCCTTCTGTTATTGATTTTTCCTTTGCTTCTCCGGCTTTAATTCCTTTTTTCAGGTCATGGGAAGCTACCCTTCCCTCCTCTGGTTTTGATCATTTTCCGATTTCTCTTTATTTTACACACCCCAAACTACGGCCCCCTTCTCCTTCTCCCAATTGGCTATTGACTGAGTGGGCCTCCCTCTCCCCCGCCTTAAAAGATCTTACCCTTCATGCCCCACCTTCTCTCCCCACCAGACCTTCTCTTTAGGCTTGGTTTGACTCCTCCCTTCTCTCTGTTACTTCCTTACTTTCCCTCCACACCCCGCTTTCACGCCCCTCCACCCGATCCAAACCCTGGTGGTCCCCTTTACTTTCCCTCCTCCATTGGGAATACCATTCCGCATCAAGAAAGGCCATATCCTCCGGTGATCGACAGGAAGTCGCCTCCGCCAGACTCTCAAAATGTGGCTATTTCAAAGTAATAAAGAATGCCAAAAGTTCTGACAGGAGATCCCTCCTGGCTAGTTCTACTCCAAGGTCCATCTGGACTGTCAAGAAATTCGCCCTCAGACGCCCTCTACCCCGCTTTCCATCCTTCAACGACGCCTCCACCCCCACAGACATCAACGATGCCCTTCTTAATTATTTCTTTCCCCCTCGCTCAACCCCCTCCCTCCCACACATTCTTAGACCCTTCACTGATGCTCAGGAACTCACGGCCGAGGAGATCTCCCTCACCCTGAGTAAATGTTCTCCCACCTCGGCCTCGGGCCCTGACTCCATTCCATACTCCATCTGGAAGCAAGTCCACAAGACTGCCCCCGAAATTCTGGTCTCCCTCCTCTCTCCTTTGCTGCACTTTGGCCACCAACCCGCTTCTCTTAAACGCGCCAACAGGATTGTCCTCGACAAGTCAGGCAAAGTCTCTTATGAAACCCCCACCTCCTTCCGGATCATCGTCCTTTTGGAAACGGTTTCCAAGATTCTGGAAAGAATAGTCGCCACCCGCCTCTCTGCTGTTGCCAGGTTCCAAGGCCTGTTGTCCCAGAACCAATGTGGTTCCTTACCCGCCTTATCATCCTTTGATGCCTGCACTACTCTTGTTGATTCTGTTCACACTCTTCAGCGCCCAGGCCTCAAAGTCTCCTCGCTTTTTCTTGATATCAAAGGGGGCTTCGATAATGTCAATACCTCCATTCTCTGCTCCCTCCTTAGAAGGAGGGGCATAAACCATTATTTAGTATCTTGGGTGTTTTCCTTTCTTACTGACCGCTATTGTTGTTTGTTGTTTCAAGGGTCTCCTAAGATTTTTTCCTCTGTTACTGTGGGTACCCCCCAAGGATCCCCTATTTCTCTATTCTTATTTGTTATTTGTGTTTCATGCTTGCATGTTCCCCTACATAGGGGTCTGGTACTTTCCTATGTTGATGATGCTTGTTTGACCATTGCTTCCGACTCCTACCGCTCAAATATCAGGCACCTCCAAAGAGCCTTTGGCATCATCAGAGCCAAAGCCTCCAGGATGCAGGTTGGCTTTTCAGCTCCCAAAACCGAACTCATCCACTGGCGTACTCCTGTCCAGAGGGATCCTCCCAGTACACTCAGCCCCCCCCCTATCGCCCTTGACGGCCAGGGTTTCTTTCCCGCGACTCAACTCAGATGGCTGGGCTACTGGTTCCTGCTAAATGTCACCTCTACTGCTCATTTTTCACGCAGACTTGCTCTTTCTCAGACTGCTTTTGCTGCAATCAGACCCCTCTCCTCTTCCGGAGCCGGTGTCTCCTCCCACCTATGCCACAGATTGGCCTACTCTTTAATTTTCCCCATCTTGTCCTACGGCGCCGACCTCTTTGTCCCTACTAAAGGGCTACTCTCCAAGATGGACAACCATTGGAGACAGGTTCAGAGATGGATCACCAATTGTTTTCGCTCCACCACCCTCTCGGTTCTCACTGCCGAAGCCTGCCTACCTCCCCTCCAAGTACTCCTCACTCACAAAAGACGAATGGCTGCTCTCTGCCTGGTCTGCTCCTCCCCCACTATCAATCCGGCCGCTGCTCGCCTAACCCCTACGTTCCCCTCCCTCATTAAATACAGAGCCAAGGACTCCTACAGGCATTTATGCACTCGCCTCCCCCCGAATGTCATGCTCCTGCACTGGAGGACCCCCCTCCCTAAACCCCCCGTCCGCACTCATTTGCCTGTTGATGCCCTCTCTCATCTCGTGCTCCCACTGTTGAACGGCCTGTCATATGACCCCCTCATTAACGGGTCTCTCCTACCAGACTTACCTTGCCTCCCTTCCGACTCCGTCATGAGGTCCACCTTTAAGGCCCTCCAGAGACGCAGCCACACTATAATGATTGAACATTGGAAATCCTTCCTCCTCCCCCTAACCTATTATCAGTTCCTTCTCAACCTAAGACCCCACCCCTTCATGGCCCTTGCGAAGTTCACTGCTGGTCGCATCCATCAGATGAGAGTCCAGAAGAGCTACTTTGCAGCCCACCCTCCCGCCTGGTCCCGTTCTGAGGTCTCCCTCATCTGTCCCGTATGTGGGGAGGAAGAAGAATTCTTCAGTCACGCCATCCTCCGCTGCGAAACCAAATCATAGCCCAGAACACCCCTCCTCCAAGGCATCCTCTCGGTCGGCCCCGATGCCCCTATGTGGTCTTCATCTTCTCTCCTTGTTTCCCTTGCTGGGTTCATTAAAGTCACTGCTACGAATTTTCCCCCTGACATGTTCCCTTCACGGGCCCCCTCTCCTGTTTCAATGGTTTTTCCTTCCTCTCCTCCCGCTGTGGGACTTTTTTCTTCCTCTCCTCCAAGGCACATTTGAGTCTTTTTTCCTGCTTGCCGTATCGTTTTTCTTAGGAAGTTCGGTTTATGGTTTTTCCTTGCTTTGTTATACCGTGGAAGGCGTCGTATCGAGTACTTGATACAATTTGAAGACAATGTTTGAGTTTTTATTTTGTTATTGGTTTTTTGGGATTAAGGTTTTGTTTATGCCATAGCTAGCGCTGCATGCGAGTTCTTGTACCTTAACAACGAATACATGATATAAAAAATAAAATTAAAATTAAAAAGATGGCCTCCTTAATTGCACGAACTATCTCTCCTATTTTCCTTCTGATTGAAATCACTACTCCGGTGATATCATTGTGGGGAATCTTACCCTCTCCCCTCTTCTGATGGCCTCGCTGCCTAGATGGGTGATGCTCCTCCCCCCCTCTCCTCCCTCTGTTTCCCTTCTGATGGCTTGAGTATTTGGGTGCTCTTGTCTATAGGGTCTCACAGTCGTGATCCCCCACCCCCTTCTCCGTACTTATTTTGCTGCCCTCGCTTAGTATTTGCATGGTCGGCAACTCCTCCTCCATGTTATAAGCATAGCGCAGCTTCGGGTTATCGGTGAAGTAGTCACCCCGGGGGCTCTGCTCTCTGGAATCCCATTATCTCCTGAGCACTACGGTTGGTAGGGTCGCATTGTTGAACAATCGTGATCCCTTGGTGGTCCTTTGCTTCTTACTTCTTGGTGTTGGGTCTACCACTCCTTTTTCCTCCACCCCTCTCGTTCAGTCGCTCTGCTACAGCTACAAGTTACTCTTTTTCCGCCAGTCTCTGTCTCCTTATGATGGTCTGGACCTGGGATCTCACATGGCCGCATGTGTGTGGGTGAAACTGTCTTGTTCCTAGGGTGTTCAGGCTACTGCCTCTGGCTCCGTCTTTAGTGAGCTACGCATCCATCCACTCCGCTGTGGTTCCGGTGGCCCTCGGGTCTCACTTTATTCGCCACACGTCTCCGCTGCAGCTGGCTTAGTTATATAGATCTCCTGCTAGTCCTCACCTCGACTCTCGCTGCTGGGCTATATGCCCCAGCCACTACGGCCCTTGAGTATACTTGTGTGGGTTGGTATATCCGCCCTTTTGTCGATGGGGTTGGGATTTCCAGCCGGGCTTGAAGTTTTCTTTGCTTCTTTCATAGGTTTCTCTCTATTGTTTTGGGGCTTTCTTTGGGGCTGCATGTCTGAGGAGGTTGTTAGTTCATTGTATTCAGGTCTGTTGTTTCCTTTGTAGTTTCTACCCATAGTACTGGGCTTTCGGTTTCTACCAGCTTCAAAGTAGTTACGTTTGTCAGGGAGGGTCAGAGGGGTTTAGCATTGGGGATATGGAATGAACTGTAGTTGGAGGTTTTTTGGCTACATAGTCCTCACTGGGTTTAAAGCTGCCTTTGTACCTACTTACCTACCAGCTAGATAGAACAAATAAATCACGGGAGATAAAAAAAAAAAAAAAAAAAAAAAGAAGAAGTGGCCTCCTTAGCTGCACAAACCATCTCTCCTATTTTCCTTCTGTTTGAAATTACTACTCTGGTGAAATCATCGTGAGGAATCTTACCGTCTCCCCTCTTCTGATGGTCTCACTGCCTACGAGGATGATTCTCCTCCCCCCCCTCCTCCCTGTAATTCCCTTCTGATGGCTTGAGTATTTGGGTTCTCTTTTCTATGGTGTCTCATAGTCTTGATCCCCTGCCCCCTTCTCCCTACCTGTTTTGCTGCCCTCACTTAACATTTACATAGTCGGCAACCCCTCCCCCTTGTCATAAGCATAGCACAGCTTTGGGTTATCAGTGAAGTAGTGGCCCCAGTGGCTCTGCTCTCTCTGGTATTGCACTATCTCCTGAGCGCTACGGTCGGTGCGGTCGCATTGTTGAAAAATCGTGATCTCTTGGTGGTCCTTTGCTTCAGAATTCTTAGTGTTGGGTCTATCCCTCCTCACTCCCTTGTTGGTTTCGTCCAGTCGCTCTATTACAGCTATAAGTCACTCTTTTTCCGCCAGCCTCTCTCTCCTCATGATGGTCTGGACCTGGGATCTCATATGGCCGTATACGTATTGGTGAAACTGTCTGGTTTCCAGAGTGTTCAGGCTACCGCCTCTGGTTCTATCTTTAGTAAGCTATGCACCCATCCACTCCGCTGTAGTTTCAGTGGCCCTCAGGTCTCGCTTCATTAGCCACACGTTTCCGCCATGACCAGCTTAGTTATATGGATCTCCTGCTAGTTCTCGCCTCGACTCTCGCCGCTGGACTATATACCCTGGTCACTACGGCCCTTATGTATGCTTGTATAGGTTGGTATATCCACCCTTTTGTCAATGGAGTTGGGATTTCTAGCCAGGCTTGAAGTTTTCTTTGCTTGTTTTATAGGTTTCTCACTGTCATATTAGGGCTTTACTTTTGGGGGTGCATGTCTGAGGAGGTTTTTAGTTTGTATTATTCAGGCCTCTTATTTCCCCTGTAGTTTCTACCCATAGTACCGGGCATCCAATCTCAACCACCGTCAAAGTTGTTACATTTGTCGGGCAGGGTCAGAGGTTTTTAGCATTGGGGATGCGGAATGGACTGTGGTTGGAGGTGTTTGGCTACATGGCCCTTAATAGGTTTAAAGCGGCCTTTGTACCTACTTAGTTACTGGCTAGATAGAACAAATAAAACACTGAAGATAAAAAAAAAGAAAAAAAAAAAAATAGCCTCTTTGGTTGAGGGTTCTTCACACAGCCATCTAAGTTATTTTCCTACAATATACTTTTATCTTTACACTTTGCACTACCAGGGAGAGACTATAGTGTCTCTCACGAGCTTAGCGATATATTGTATGAGACAGGAGTCTGTAAACTCAGCTGTTGTTGTTTATATGTATTCAGAAAGTGTGATCGCTATTCGGAATAGGGGTTACCTGCTGTAAGTATGACCCGAAGGAAAGAAGATTGTAACACTTAATCACCTCCCTCCTCACTTCACTCAAACTCTCCTTTCCTAAATTTCTTCCCTTCCCTTTCCTCTTCCTAGTACCTGTAACCTGGTCCTCGATTTCCCATCCACTATCACTTCCCAGCAGAATCACCATCTTAACTCTACTCTCTTTCTCGTCTACCTTCCACTTCCTAAACCAATCCTTCATATTCTCCAGTTGTCACTCTATCGCAATCTGCTCCAAAAACCTCTTTCTCTCATACTCCTCCAGTTTAGCCCTGATAGTCACCCAACCACTCTCTCACCTTACCAGTTGGACAGCCACAAAATCTTTAACCGAGCACCATCTACCCCCTACCCACATCCCAGATTATAGCAACTCCTGCAACTCTGTACCACCTCTTATCATAACAACAACCGTAGACATCTTCTTCCCGGCAGCCACCCTCTTCTCCCTCTTCTTGGCTCTAACCAACCACCTTGAACTCTCGCAAATCACAAATCTCATCACTTCTAACTCCTCTGGTACTCTCTCAACCTCACACTCCTACTCTATTCCTCCCACCTTAACCACGACAATCGGTCCTTTTCCTAACCTTCCTTCTGGGTCAAATGGTATCCCCACAGTTTTCCCACTTTTTCCATCGTCCTTAACTATTCCTCAGCCTCTCTTAAAACCTCTCTTAGAAACTGGTAGTGAAGGGTGCAACCCAACTGGGATCAGTCTCTTCTGTAGCGTAAAGGGCTCCACTCCCCTGCTACACTTTGTCAATAATGACCTCCTTTCCTCCAAATGCTTCTCCACCTCTACAAACTTCTATCTTGACTTAGTAGCCTTCCGAGTGAGACTTTCGACAGTATCATTCCTAAATCTGTATCCAGACATAATAAAGCTATAAAGATATAGAAATGCAGGTATTTTACTGGTCAATAGCTTAAAAAGGGGCCTGTGTGACAAGTAATAATATCAAACACTGTGGTTGTAACGGGGACGGAGCATGTACCGATCTTTATTGCCTGACCCTTGTACCTGATATTCGACCACTAAAATCCTTTAATACATCGCCCAGCGCCTTCCACTCTGTTGTTACTAGTGCCCGACCTGCGTATCCTAGAATCCCAATTTGAGGAAGAAAGGAATTTGGGAGTGACGTGATGGTAGCTCGTTGTCCCGTCATATTGGATCTTCCTTATTCTTCGTGTTATACTTTGTTCTGCGTATTAATTTTCTAAATTGCTAAATTGACGACTTTTCGACCTTTGTGACAGATAGGATTTATCAGAACCCCGAACTTGGTTACTTCTTCCTTTTGCCGTTCGTACTTTTTTCAATCTCACGCCGTGCATATGTAAGGCTTGGAAGAGTAGCGAAAACTCTACTCGAGTAGTCAAAAATCTGTCACTCTTGCAGACCGCACGAAGTACAAGGGGCAAGCATTTAGCGATCGAACACACCACTTTGTGACCTCACCAGTTTTTAGGGATTTTTTGCCGGTAAGCCACTTTGGTGTGTTCGAAGACTTTATTCCGGCCCCCAGTACTAGTGCGCGGCACGAACGGCTCTTACGCCAGGCTCCAACCACCAACCAACAATGGTCTTATATAAATTAGCGGTAACGATAGTAAATCGATAGCGGATAGGGAAAAGAAACAAAGCCAAAGTCAAAATGTAAAACAAAGTGTCATCACCACATATAAAAATGACAGGACATTCTCAAAAAAAAGTTCTCTAGCTGAGGGCGGGATAGTGATGCGAAAGCGAGTGACACGGCGTGGAGAATCGTGGAGCATGAATCCAAAAATGAAAATAAAAACAACGCAAAACTGTAAGATATCAAGAAAAGGGAAAGTGGGCCAAAAGGATTCAGTCTCTAGCCAGCCACGCCAAACAAAGCTTATCCTAAATCTTATAGAATCGTGAAACCCTGGCCCTTCTATGAGTTATGACGGCGTTACCCCCCCTCGGTCTGCGGATCAGATGCTGGACTTTCGTTGATGGTAAACCCAGACAATGTGTTGCTCACACCCCCACCAAAGGTGTACTTTCCAGAGTTGTTAATTGTGTTGTTGTTGTTATTGGTGGTGTTGTTATTGGTAGTGGTATTGTAGCTACCGGTAATGTTGCCACAATTTGAATTATTATTGCCAAACGTTGTAGAACTGCTCAGTGCTTAGCAATAGCGAACCTTTAGGGCACTCGTAGGGAGGCTTGAGAGGAATGACTAACCTGCCAGCCCTAGGGGTACTCGACATCGTCAATGCTCTTGGTTGGGTCTTGTAAAGAAAATAGAGATGGCTTGAGGAAGTTAGGATTGAAGCTGGAAGTGCGGATGCGGTTTTCAAAGTGTGGCACTGAAGTAGCACTGGCACTTTCAGTATCGTCCGACAATAAGCTAATGTTGAATGGAGTTGAGGGTGGTGGGTATTGGAGAGGGAGGTGCTTCGCCTTAAGAACTCTGTTATTTCCCAGTAGCAGCGACCCTCGGCTTAACGAAGGCTGCGTGAATCGGAACAACGCACCAAGTCACACATATGTGCAAACTTTTTTTCCCAGAACCTTTTCGGTCAAGATACCCTTAAAAGCTCAGGTATAACGAACTCGCCTGAACTAGTCATGCAGCAGCTTTCAGCGCTTTGAATAGCCTAAGAAGGAGTCTAAAGAAGTTTGCTTATGTTATCTGGCCCTGTTCAAGAGCTCTCCACCAATCAGAGGGTAGCTTCACGACCAGACCAAGCGAGGTTTATTCTCCCCGAGTTTTTACGGGCGCTAATCATAATACTTGTCACAACCGCAAGGATAAGCCAACCTAAGGGCGGGGCAAGTTGGGGTTGATGATTACTAATAGTACTCTGATAAAAGATCCCGATAGCCAGTCGGTCTCGACTACATTTTCTTACCCAAGCTCGCGTTGTCAGCACATCTATCATGCCACACCAGTGCAGCTTTCTGATGCTTGCCAAGCCCTCTTTTTTTTTCCAATTTGCTTTCCTCTCGACTTCACTCCCAGGGCAATCTTGCTGATCTTTTTTCCCCACTTTTTTCGCACAGCCCGATTTTGGAAAGAGCTTTATAAAAATAAAAAATAAATAAAAAGTTTCCGCACTGCCAATTTAGATTAACCCGCAAAATAATCCTTGTATTGTACTCGTACAAAAACACCTCTCCTAGCACCTGTGCTCGGGTGGGATGAAACTTTATCCCTAGCACTTGTGCAGCGCAACACCCTGTGGTAAAGGCTTGCAAAAGTCCTACCCTTAAAAATTACTCTCTACCCAAAAGGGTTCGTGTATTAGGTCGCTTCACCAGCTTATGCCGCAGTGCTACTAATATCTACAGTGAGTAACCCAAAATCAATATCATACAAGTAGGCCCCGTGAAACCCGAAGCGTTAGTTGATGTAATTCCATACCATAGCTCTACCCACCCTTCTCACCTTCCTACACCATGCCGCATTAACTGTCGAGAAGTGCTAGGCGCTCGCACGTTCAAATAAGGTTTTTGTCCCGGTTTTGCCTCGGAACCACAGTACTATAAGACTTCAATACATGTACCAGCATGGTATCATACAAGTAGGCCCCGTTAAACCTAAAATATTGGTTTGTAAATGCAGCTCCCCGAGATAGCTCTGCCTAAATGGCGTTAAAAAACAGACAAGTGGCACCTCCTGTTATCCGCTGTAATCGCGTCTGTCCTGGCAGCCAAGAGACGAAATTTACAAAAGGAGAAGGTAATAGGAAGACACTGGTATCATGTGAGAAGGTGAAAGCAAGGAACGCTATCATAGCTCTAAATCTAGATAGCGCAACCCGCCATCTAGGGAGTTGCGTACCCGCAGGAGAAGAGAATCACAAGGCTATCAAAGGATAACAGCCTCACCACCTGATATGAGTATTGGAGGGAAGTAAAAGCAAATTCATACTGTAAATAATTCCAAATAGTAGAGGGTGAGTTCGTTACCCCTCTTCACACCATCACCAAAACTCATTCCCAATTTCAATAGAATTCTGCGGCTTCTAAGACAAACAACTGAGGGTTGGTTCTCCATGATTGTGTGTGTGCTTTTACTCGCTGACACTTTTGCGTTGGGATAAGGAGCAGCTGAGGTGAAACCTAAAATTGCGTCAAAATTAGGGCCCTGAAAAGCTTAGTCCCGACTAAGGTACATGGAGCCAGCCCATGCGATTCTGAAGCAAAACTACCATACGGCAAATATTCCTATTTAGACGTGCCGGCGCGAGCGCCTAGCGGTTCTCACAAGTTGATGCGGCATGATGTGGGGGGCGAGAGGGTGATTTTTTCAGCCTTGCCCACACAATGAACAACTCACGGATAGCTTACCATCCAACCCATCCAAAAGCCAGTGAGACCCTAATGTGGGGCATGCGATGGCCCTTTGCCTGTCCCTTGACAGCTGAGACTCGAGAAATTTCTGAGCTTCGATTGCCGGCAGTACCGGTGGTCTTAACACAGGAGCGAGAGCGAATGAGGGCATAATGAGACCGCTCAACCCACCGACCCTCCCGAACCGTCCGCACACCCTAAACTGCGTCGTTGGCATTACCATTTGTTGCCCAAACCCTTGCATACCCACTGTATCTCGTCCTCAATCTTCGAACTGACATTACAAGGGTTTTCGGGTGCTCTCGCAGATTACCGCCGAAAAACCCTTCACCCCTTCCCCCCCAGCCCAAGTTAAAAAAAACCCGCCCAATATCCCCGAGAAAATAGACAACTCTCCTCCGGAAGCCCCGAGCACAAACTGGAAGTCAGCCCCCAAGACAATAACCTCCATGATGTCTGCATAAAGAATTAGTAGAATCTGTTGTCCTGAATTGCAGCCAAGGAACTTTATCCAATGCTCAACTGTAGCACCCGAACTTACTTACACGATCCCCTTCACCTCTTAAAATATCCAGTAACAAGGGGTCCTATACGGGCCATACAAAAACTAACAAATCACAGCCAGATGCATCCCTTGTTCGGAGGTTAAGGAGATCTTTTTTTCAGCCCACGGCTGCCCCTTTTTATCACGAGATATCACTCGTAGAAGTTTTTTCTTTCCTGCCGGAAGTGTTACCTCAATGAGATGACTGATGCAGATATGTTCGACCCGTTGCCAGCCCGCTTGGAACATGAGGAACTAGGAAATGGCTAGAGTTATATTGATGCACAGTATATTTATTCTACAGATTGCTATAAGCATAGCAGTCTGAGGCGGGTTTATAGGCAAACAAGCAAGATAGCAACCCTCTCTCTTTCTTTGATCAATCCCATTACTTTGCGCTTCAATTCCGGCCTCTCTAGTGTGACCTCTGACATTTCCCCTTCGCGCCTTTTTTTATTATTTTTTGCCCAGGCTCAGTACCCAGCAGGAGGGCCCTCTAGGAGAGTTAGTGTTCCCAACCGTCCAGTCCGTCCGTCTTCGGGGGAGGGCGGGACGGACTACGGCTCGTAGTCCATCTTTTTTGCTAATTTTATTTATCTGCACTCCAGTATCATAGAGGCTAATTAAATAGCCTTACTCTTAGAACAGGAAGGTGCTGCTATAGGGTGGGAATTCACAGTACGATTTTGGTTTGGCTGCCATGCAAGGGTTTCGCGTTTATTTGACCCCCCGCGGTATATAGGTGGTAACGGTAGTAGATTGATAGTGGATGAGGTAAATAAATAAACTCAAAATCAAAACGCAAAACAAAGTATCACCACCAGATACAAAAATAATACGACATTCTGAAAAAAAAAAAGATCTTTAGTCATCGGGGGTAGGAGCGGAACCGTGATGCTAAAACGAGCGACACAGGGTGGAGAATCACAGAATATGAATCAAAAAAAGAAAAGAAAAGAAAAAAACTATAAATCATAGAGAAAGGGGATTTAGTCCCTAGCTAGCTAGGCCAAACAAAGCTTATCTTGAATCCTATAGAGAATCGTGAACCCCCACCCCTATGACGGTGTTACGCCTTATGAGTCGGCGGATCGCTTTCCTGGAGCTTCGTGGATGGTAAACCCAGTCAACGTGCAGCCCACACCTCCACCAAAGTTCCTCTCGCCGGTGTTTTTAATTGTGTTGTTGTTGTTATTGGTGGTAGTGTTATTGGTAGTGTTGTTGTAGCTATCGGCAGTGTTACCACAGTTTGTGCTATTATCACCAAACTTTACAGATTCTGATGGGAGGTTTGCTAACGTTTCAGAGCCATTTTGCTGGTCTTGGTAGGGAGTTGCCTCGTCAACGGTTTCTGGCGTGGAAGCCGGCTTGGAAGGGCCTCCTAGCCTCTGACCGCCGCTCCATGTGTGGGACTTCTGGGTGCCTCTCTGTTCTGAAGACCTGTTCAGTTGGCTCAGCAATGGGGAACCTTTAGAGCCCCGCAAGAGGCTTAAGAGGAATAACTAACCCGCTGGATGGGGAGTCATGTATAGTGGCGACCTGGCTCATTGTCTATACTCTTGGTTAGGTCTTGTAAAGAAAATAGAGGTGGTTTGAGGAAGTTAGGATGGAAGCTAGTTGAAGTGCGGAGGCGATTTTTAAAGTGCGGTACTGAGGCAGCGTTGGCACAGTATTGATTGACGATAAGTTGGTACCAAACAGAGTTGAAGATAGTGGGTATTGGGCAGGTAGATGGGTCGTATTTAAGACCTCAGCTACCTGTATCAGCGACCCTGGATTTAACAAAGGCTGCGCGAATCAGAATAGCGCACAAGTCCCACATGCTGTAGTCCTCTTTTCTTTCCACCGGTACTTGAATAGCATCCATCAATCTACAGGCAATGGTACTTGTCTCACACCCCCAGAGATGGCCTACAACTAGGCTACACATTATTCGTACAGTACTCGTCCTCGGCAAGAAGGATTCGATAACAGGGATTCGCAAGGTATTATGGTAAAATATCCGTGCGTACCTGAGCGCTTAAAAAAAGAATTCAGTATATATCTTATCAAATCGTCATCAGGCTGTGCTCGTCACCTAAATGTGATTCCTTTTACCTTTCTTTTCACTCTTGCTTTTTTAGAGGTGCTCAGCATAATGAACACGTTGCAGGTCACAGAACACAGGCAAGGACTACCGCATTTCATAGTTCTAGATCTAACATAAGTGAGCTTCCGTGGGTAATACTTGAGGTAGGCTCTGAGGACAATGCCATCCAAAATCGACAAACTCGTTGTGGGGCCAAGGCCCTGGCTGTGTGGCGGCTAATCGGAGCAGGGCAATCATTGAGCCCGATTCTGTGAAGCCGATCTCACTGTGTGCTGCAGTGACCATGTCGGGATTAGGCTGACATGGGGAAAGCCCAACGTGCTTATGGCATAACAGCTGGCATGCATAACGGTCCTGGTTGCATAACGAATTTGTCGAGCTGGTTCAGCAGTGCCACAAATCATGCGTCTAATACTAATGGAATACTTGTGCTGAGAGTAGGGTTGGTGGAATTGAACAAAGAGGATGGGGAAAGGCTAGGCGAGGTGTTGAGATGCGCTTCTATCCATACTGCGCCTCTGTTTGGCACCATTATCCTGCGTGGGTGGTCGTCTTGCATATGCAAAGACAACCATAAATTGCGGTATCCCCGCGTTTAACAAAAGTGATGGTCAGCCACTCACAAGCGAGCATAAGCAGCCAATTTTATCCACTGAGCGTACTGTATTCCCTTCTTTCACTCTGGCTTTATCATCAGCCGACTTCCCGGGCACGGTACTAGTCCCCCGATTAAGCAATCGATCGAACAAGAGTCAAAAGAAAAAGAACAGAAAAGCATTGCGACTTTGGAAACTCTTGAGGGATGAGAGAAATGTGGCTTTTCTTTTTTTTGGCATTTTGTCTTAGTCTATAATTTAGGTAATTGATAAAAGAGAAATGTCTAAAGTTACCACTTAAAGCCCGAAGGACCCCCCAATCTTCAAAATGCAGCAACCAGGCTGAAAGCCAACTATTATTCTGGTGATCATTGCTTTATCTAGACAAAATTTTATCGTAATGGCCTGAGATGAGTCTAAGGCAGACCCAGCGGTTCTTTCCAACTTTCTCTCTCTTTCTTCAAGTGTTTCTAAAGCCGCAATACAATCCTCCGGCGGCCGAGAAGCACAATTATGTTGCACAAATTTCCCTACATCTTAGATGCATCTTTGATTCCTCAGCCTTGTTCTGCTCACCGGGCCACACCTCCCAGATTAAGTCTCACTATCTTTGCACTTTAGACAGCGATTACCGCGTGCGAACGAGCAAACGGAAACTTTAAAGACCCCCCCATCAGCGGCTGCCAGCCGGCGCTCCTCCCCATCCCGCAACCTCTAAATAATTCATGGACGCCAATTAAGTTACAGGTATGGTACTGATCAACGAAAAAACATGCCAGAACCCAAGGCCCGTCACAGCACGACTTAGCTTGAGCGCGAGTACCAGAACGTGAGTCATTCCTATCGCTGCATTTTTACCCCTATTGCTGGATGTAAGAGCCTCGTTATCTCTTGACTGGAGACGGACACCCACCTCCACAACACAGCCCCATCCCCAATAGCAGTAACAGCAAAGATAAGCATTCCAACACTATCCGACACTGGAGATAGCGACGAGAATAGCTCTCACGAGCACCAGGTTTAATCCGGCTCCATTCCAGGCCAGCTGAGATTAGCATCAACGGAGGACTTAGATCATTGGAGGGCTTTGGATTCCCTCATCCCATCTTTCACGAAGGCCGAACTTTAACTTGCAAGCAGCCTCCTAGTAAGAGGATGGTGTTGATCTGTAGTAACTGTTTATGCAGCTCCGCTTTGAAACACCGGAATCGCGAGGCTCCCCTTGGGACTTCTCCAGAGATCTTTTTTGGCGGGGGGGTAATCATGCTAATCATAAGGTGTCACTCGGCCATTTTCCTTGTAGAGTCCTTTGTCCTACCATACTGGCTCTTCTTTAAAGGCAATTTTACACCTCATTCCAGGTATTCTTAATCTAAGTCAACCAGTTTCTTCGGTCTTCACCCCGGATAGGCTTTATCAACACTACCCAACTCCCCTTCTTCTGCTTTATATCTCATTCGGTTCGTACCCCTTTCGATCCCAGGACATGTACATGCAAGGCTCCCCCGCTTATATGTTCATCTCGCTATCGAGCTACATACGTATACCCCATTCCCAGAGCCCTTCAGCTAAAGTCCAGCCCAGGCAAACCAGAGCGCAATCAGGAATCCGAGTTTAATCCTCTTGCCTAAAGCTCCCTTGAGCAGCGCGTTGAGAGGCTTGAGGTAGCCGAGAAAGGTAGCGAAAATTCTATCCTTCTTGTAGCCCGCACGAGGTACCACTGCGGGATGAATAACTTTGCACCAGGCTCTAACCACAAAACAGCAACTGTCACAGCATAAATGAGTGGTAATGATAGTAAATCGATGATACAATAGATGAGGTAAAATAATATTGAAGTTGAAATGCAAAACAAAGTATTATCACAACATGCAAAATAGCGAGAAACTTCTCAAAAAAAAGCTCTCGACAGTCGGGAGGTAAAAGTGGAATTTTGATGTCAAAGCGAGCGATGCCTCTTAGAAAATCATGGGGTATGAATAGAGTGCTCATGAAGCCCCATTTGGGTTTTCTAAAGGAAGCTTTTTAAGTTCAACACGGCTCAGAGGCTTCTCCATTAAATTTTAAGCAACCTCTGCAAAAAAAAATGGGCTCATGTTCCCAAGAATCTTAGAAACCTTAGCCCTAGAGAAGGAAAATAGAAACCTCACTAGCCCAGCTCTCCAGGCTTTACTTCTAAGGGAATGGTGTCTCTATCTTGGCCAACTTAAAATTTTCCTTTGAGTAATCGAATCGGGACTCCAGAAGTACCCTCACACAAAAAACAAAAATAAAAACAAAAATAAAAACCCGTAAAATATGAAGAAAAGTGAAAGTAGGCCGAAGAACCCAGTCCCCGACAAACCAGACCAAACAAAACTCATCCCAAATCCCACCCAGAATCCCGAAACCCCCCTACAACCCATGACCTTATTACGGCTACTGAGTCTGCGGACGAGATGCCAGATCTTAGTTGAAGGTACCAGAAATAGTGTTGTGTGTGCCCCCTCCATAGATCTTTTCCGCATTGTTGGTAATGGCGTTGTTGTTATTATTATTGGTGGTGGTGCTGTTATTAGTAGTGTTGTAGCTACCGGTAATATTGCCAGAATTTGTATTACCGTTGCCAAAATACATAGTCGTACCACTTCTAGGGGTAGGCTGAGGGCTGGCTTTTCTCTCAGGGCTGTCTCTCTGGGGCTGGTCGGGAGATGGCCTGGGGGTGGCAGTAAAAAAGAAAAAGAACCTATATCATTGGGAAAAGGAGATTTGGGGGATACATAGTAAGCACACGGTTAGATTCTATAGGGCATATTTGACTTTTTCAACTAACCAGTTCAACAGTAAATTAATTATCCACCAGTCCCCCAGAGCCGGGGGCACACGGTAAATCTCTTTGGCGGCTTGTGGCATACCCACCTGCTCCTGGGCGTCCCCCGGTTCAGAACCCCGTACCGGTAGTTTAGTTAAAGATCTCTCGTTCGTGTTCCTACTCAGTTAGCTTAGCAATAGCGAACCTTTGGGGCTGGTGCACGGAGACTTAAGAGCAACTAACCCGTGAGAGGCTTGGAGGTCCCGAGAAGTGGAGATTTTGTCCATCGTGTATGCTCTCAGTTGGGTCTTATAAACGAAAAAGAGATGGTTAAAGGAAGTTAGGATTAAAGCTAGTCGAAGCAAGTGGAGATGTGGTTTTTAAAATGTGGTACTGAAGTAGCACTGGCGCCCTCAGTGGCGTTTGGGCTAAGTGACAGGAGGTTGATGTCGAACGCAGCCGCAGGTGGTGCTGGACGGGAGATGTATGCCTTTAAAACACCAGCTGGCAGCTATCCTCGATTAAACAAAGGGTGTGTGAATCAGAATAACACGCAAGTCTCACCTGTGGCAGCTTTCTTTTCACGTCGTCTGTCGACGCGCAGGCTATGGTACTTGTCTCACAAACTCAGATCGCCCCCCACTGGGTCAGTCATCACTTGTAATGCAGAAATGTTTGCAAAACGGACTGCTATCACACTTAGCCAAAGATTAGCCAGAGCCCCAGAATTTTGGCTGTACTGTACTCGAGTACTTGCAAACAAGAGCGGCTTGTTCCACAAAGTCACGACGCTGCCACCAAGATCCTGGTACTTGGGTGTGAGGGTAAGTGATCGGAAAAAAGTGGTTGGTTGCAACCAGCAGTTTTCCGATCACTTTTTGCTCCAGGCTGGTACAGTCTCCCCGTACTTCTTTGTAACCCTAACCTTGGCGATTTCCTTTTTTGCCCACCAAACACCCCTATTCGTCACCGGTCCAGTTTCGTCACGGGTACGGGGGAGACTGTAGGATCAAGCGCCCTGAGAAAAAGGTTGGCCTATTAATAAAGTATCGTCCGAGTAGATGAGACCTCTCCTGTGCCACACTGGATTGTATATCCAATATGGTAACTTATATACGGTCGACAGTACTAGGGCAAGCTTCTCCCCCCTATTGTCCGCGCAAAGAAAATAGACCAATCAAATCCTCGAACGCAACCGAGCTCAACACCAAGAACTTAGGTCGTGATACTAAAGAGAGTGGCAACCGGCCACCCCACCCAAAAACCTCACTAAACTTAAAAACTGATGTAGCTTCCCAGCTAAAGAGTGAAAACATGGCAACAGATTCTCCTATCCCAGGAATACCTGCTAAAGACCCTTGGTTCCAAGAAATATTAACTGGAATTAAGGGATCACTCCCCACCCTCTCACTCCCACAAGGCTCAGCACTGAGGGAAAAACTAATAAATCCCAATGAAGGGAAATTCACAGACGGTGGAACCACTATAGTGGCCCTTCAACTCGAGATGCTGGCTATGATCCTTTGATTACAGCAACAGACTGGGCCATCAGCAAAAAAAAAATCTGTCTTTTGTGCTCCACGGTGAGCCATGTCGTTGAGTTTTACGTTTTGGCTAATCGCGAGTGACCCTGATTAATCATGATGCTTCCAATTGTGTCCCCTAATGATCAGATACAAATCTTAATTTTAGCAAAATATGAGCTATTTTTATCAATATCTCATAGACATTTTACATTACAAAGTTGTATGTTATGAACTCAAATTTCTCAACTTTGGTATGTAAAAGGTCCGTGAGTTCTTAATAAAAATTGCTCATATTTTGCAGAAAACAGAATTAATATCATCTTCTTTAGTCAAACGAAAGGGATTTTTAATATTGGGATCATAGGACTCATGATGCGCCAAAACGTAAAACTCAACGACATGAGGCACAGGGGGCAGGTTGTTTTTTTGCTGATGCCGATTAAATCACTAAACGATACCGTCACAAAACTCTCAAACAACGTTAGAGACCTTTTCACGAATGTGGCAGCATCAATAGTGAAAAGCAACCCACAAGTTAGCATATTAAAACGACAATTACTCATGTCCTATGCTGAGGTCGCAGCGACACCTAATGAGAAGCCAACGCCACAAACCCCCAAAAAAGGAAGGAAGAGGACCGGCATTGTCGGACCCACAGCACCGCAAAACCCCAAAAATAAGCAGATTTTGAACGCCAAGACCCCAGAGGACGTGGCTGAAATGGAAGGTGGTGGTCAGATAACACCCACTGAACTGTGCCATAAGTCGCTTACTATAGGAAAAAGACAGATTTACTCCACTAGATTCGATCCGGTCCCACTACAGAATTCCCTAAGGTTGGAACCTAAAATCAATATGACGATCACGAAGAAGCTAAGAGAGTCTAGATGCACAGCACCCACCAATCTACAGATTCAGATCAACTCAACAACAGGAACGCTCTCTCCCACCATCAAATGTGGAGATGACTGAATACAATAACTACCTGACACCTATGATGGAGGTGATGAAAGCCGTACTCCTCAAAGGATCAAAGAACTACAAAGAACCCAGAAAAGCTCCAACAGGAACCCAAGTAGTTATACATAGTGTTTCTCTGAAGACGACAACCAACAATAGCGAAACTATGGTCTCTATTATCAAGGAGAGCCTGACAGTGTCACAACAAGTTCAAGCGTCGGAGGCCAGATTCCTATATAACGATCCAGTGATAAGAGCCACCAAGAAACAAGCTTCTCGCCCTCTACTTCCCCCCCCCTACATTTCTAAACTCTTCTACAAACCCGTTTTGCTTCCGGGACACACACCAGCACCCCCCCGCCCCTCTCCGTCCCATGTCGGAAATACCCCCCATCCCCCCAGGCAACCAAGAGCTGGCAGCCGCCATCTCACGATCCTCCACACCACGGAACGTTCAAATCCCCCCATCCCCTTCCCCAGTTCCCAGACCCTCTCCCCCCCTTGCTTTCCTAGCGGAAATCTTTAGGCAAACGAGGGACGAACTACGCCTCCCCCCCAACCTGGTTCCCGACCTCTCCGACTCCAGCCTGCAATCCATCACCCCCGGCGAGGGCTCCATCCTCTCCATCCTCTGCTCAACTGTCTCCGGCATTGTAGCCATCACCACTCAACTCGAGTCCATCACAAAACAAATCGACGATCTTAGAAATGAGAATGGCGAACTCCGCACCCAAGTCCACGACCTTTCCTCCCACATCACAAATGCCTCCGTAACCCCGGAAGACCTCACCCCGATCACCTCGGCCCTACGTGACCTGTCACATAGGGTCTCGGCCCCCACACCAGCCCCCCCCACCCGACCCCCGGCCCCGGCTAAAAACAATCAGCCCACCCACCCACCCCACCCTGTCGCCCCACAAGGCCCCACCACCCAGCAAAAATCCCTCATGGCCCCACCCCCGCCCCCCCCTCTCGCCCCCATTAACCCCGCAATCCACTGCCCCTACTACGACACAAGGCTAGGCAAAATGTTCGGTAACCCCGAGCTCTATGCAAAGGCCTTCCCCCACTCCTGGGAAGCGGAACAATTCCGCGCCGGAGAATATGACCTGTCTGCTTTCACAGACGCCACCCTTCACCCGGATTACAAATCCAGAAACCAACCATCCTACGCCCAGGCGGCCGGTTCCGGCGGAAGAAGTGGAAAAAAGAAACCCAAGCAAGCCAAAGCAACAGAGGTTGCGAGTAACGAAGACAGAGCCTTAAGGGCTGCTGCCCCCCCCCTCCCCTTTGCCTCAAGACGGTTTTTTGCACCCTGCTCTTCTCCTGCCCCCCATGCCCTCTCAAGACGTATCGCTCGCTCCCTCCCCGACATCGTCGCCAACACCCTCACCGACTCTAACTGCCTCCTCCCAAAAGGTTTCTTCGCCAAGGTCAATGACCGAGGCGCAGTCTCACTCACTTGTACCGACCCACAGACGCCCGCTTCTTCCTACTCCCCCTACTTCGATGTGCTCACAAGACGCCTCAACCAAGCCTTCCCAACAGGCGACAACCCCTGGCTCCCCTTCTGCCTCGCCCCGACCGCTATACAGCTGGTCATACACAGCATCCCCACCGATGAGATGCCCGAAGATGACGAGCAGCTTTACCCCCATCTCAAAGCATCTATTGGTTTCGCGAAAGCGGTCCAGATCCAGTCGGCCAGGTACCTTAACCCTGACCGAGCTACTCGCACCGCCAAAGAAGCGCTTTCGGTGGTTATCTCCGTTGACCCCGACGACGTTCCAACCCTCACCCCTTCCATCTTTCTCTACTCAGAGCGCAGCAAGGTGGAAAAAGCAATCTCAGCCAACCGCTACACACAATGCTCCAACTGCTGCCGCTTCGGCCACGCCGCCGCCCGTTGCAAACAAAAACACCCGTCCTGCCCCATTTGTGCGCTTCACCATACCAAGGCCGCCCACAGATGCCAAAACCCCACCTGCCCCAAAGGGGGCAACGAAAGACCCGTGGCCGAATGCTGCCCCACCTCACCGCCCCACTGCGCCAACTGCGGCAACGACCACACCGCTTACGCCAAGGAATGCAAGTCCCGCCCTATCCCCCCCGCCCGCCCCGTGCCCCCCCCGGAGTCTGTCGGCTCCTCCGCATCCTCGGACAGTCAAGAATCCATGGATGTGGAAGAAGATGGCGTACCAGCACCCACTACTCCCCAGGCTCACCCAACCTCCGATCCTGGCCCTGCCACCCCCCGCCCCGTAACTGCCGTTCATGCGCCACCCACAGGCGCGGTGGGCCCTGCTCCCTCAGGACCCCCCGCGCCCCCCGTAACTCCAATAAACCGTCGGGGTCGTCCCCGCCATGACTAACGCCCAAACCTCCAAGGGCACCAACGGGCCGGCCCCTGAACCTAACATCACACTCATTCAACACAACAGCCTGGGAAGCTGGGATGTGTTTTTATCTTTATTTTCGTCATTTACAGCGCGCCATCCTCCTCAACTGGTCTTCTTGCAAGACCCCCCGTCCTCCAAAGGCTTTTTACCTACCTTCAACGGGTACAAGTCATTCGCCCCCCCCTCGCCCCTCCCCAAGGTGGCCTGCTATGTTTCCACAGAATTTTTGAAATCCAACTCCGTACTCCCAGTGTTCACGCCGGATGTGAGCGACTGCATGCATATTGATATTTATACCCCCTCAGGTTGCTTCGGCACAAAATTTCCCTGCTTTCGCTTAGCGAATATTTATTCACGCTCTAGATACCCACAACCCCACACGGTCAAACCAGACCAAATTTTTGTTCCCCTCGATATTCCCTACCTCGTAGTGGGGGATTTCAACATCCACAGCCCCCGCACTGACCCCCTCCGCCTCCCCTCTGCTCAGGAAGCTTCCGTTGCAGACCCCTACTTTGACAGAGCCGATGACCTCAGCTTTTCCTGCGTCAACACACCCGGGGAATATACCCGGTTCCCCCTTTCTGGCCCCCACAGACCTAGCGTCATTGACCTGGCCTTTGCCAACCCTGCCATGACTCCTTTCGTACACAATTGGAACACCTCATCTATACCCTCCACAGGATCGGACCACGTCCCCATCTCCATCTCCCTTTCAGCCCCCCTACGGCATTCCCCTCCCCCCCAAGCCAAGTGGGACCTCTTGGATTGGACTATCCTAGAACCTACCCTTAGGGCCTTCCGCGTCCCCCCGCCCCCCCCGCACCCCTCCCCCCAGCAGTTTGACTCCTGGTTCTCGGCTTCCCTGTCCTGCCTGACCTCAACTCTGAGAATGGCAGCCCCTACGTCACGACCTTCCGCCAAATCTAAACCATGGTGGACCCCCCTCCTCACCGCCCTCCGAAAGGAGTACAACAAAGCTACAAGAAAAGCAAAGAAACACCAAAACACACAAGCAAGGGAAACGGCAAGACTCTCCAGAAACGGCTACTTCAAAGCCATCAAACGCGCCAAATCAGCATACTGGGCTGATTTCCTTGCTAAAACCACCCCCAACAACATCTGGACCGCCAAGAAGCTGGTTACCCCCAGACAGGCAGTACGCTTCCCCTCCCTCCCAGACGCCAACGATCCCACCTCCATCAACAACGCCCTCCTCACCCACTTCTTCCCGCCTCGACCCGAGCCTCCGCCCAGGGGGAGGCTCTCGCCCATACCCGACGCAGCCCCCCTCACCCGAGATGAAATCTCCTCGGCCCTTGCCAAGTCCTCACCTTCCTCCGCCCCAGGACCGGACGATATACCCTACTCCGTTTGGAAACACATCCACAAGCACTACCCCGATATCCTTTTGGATCTCCTAAGCCCCCTTCTGTCTTATGGTTACCACCCTCCCTCGCTGAAAATCGCCAATGGCGTCGTCTTGGACAAACCAGGCAAAGCCTCCTACGACTCCCCAGCATCCTTCCGCATCATAGTTCTACTAAAAACCGTTTCCAAGATCCTGGAAAGGATCATGGCGGCCCGGCTCTTTTCGCTGGCCACATCATCTGGCCTGCTCCACCCCAACCAATGTGGGTCCGTGCCAGGCCTAGGTACTTTCGACGCCTGCACCACCCTGGTCCACGAAGTCAAAACCCTTCAACGCACCCACCGCAAGGTATCCTCCCTCTTCCTTGACATCAAAGCCGGCTTCGATAACGTCGACGCCCTCACCCTCCGCAAACGTCTCCTGGACAAAAACACCCCCAAATACATGGTCGACTGGGTCTCCTCCTTCCTTTCAGAATGGAAGTGCACACTAGTTTACCAAGGCTCCCCCAGGACCCCCTCCCCAGTCACAGTCGGGACCCCACAAGGCTCCCCAATTTCTCCTCTACTGTTCCTCATATACGTGGCACCCCTCCATGCCGACATCAAGGGAGGCCTTATGCTTTCCTACGTCGACGACTTTTCACTCACAGTCTCCTCCCCCTCCTACCGGTCCAATGTGCGCCGGCTACAAAGTCTTTTCACATCCCTATCCCGACGCGCCGCACCCTTGGGTGTGTCCTTTTCCATACCAAAAACCGAACTCATCCATTGGCGTACCCCAAGCCAAAGAGCCACCCGCAAGTCCAACCACCCTGTCACCCTCAACGACCAGATCTTCCGCCCCTCCGAGGAGGTAAGGTGGCTTGGCTACTGGTTCTCCCCCACCCTCACCACCACCAATCACTTTGAGAGGCGCCTGGCTCTGGCCAACGCTGTTTTTTCCTTCCTAAAAAGAGTCGCCTCCCCGGGAGCGGGGGTCCGCCCTTTCCTCTCACACCGACTCGCCATGGGTCTCGTCCTCCCAATCCTCACGTACGGCGCAGATCTCTTCGTCCCAAACGCCCGCTCTACCACCCGCATGAGCTCCTTCTGGCACAGAGTCCAAAGATGGACCACCAACTGCTTTTTCGCCACCCCCATCCCTATACTCTCCAGGGAGGCTTGCCTCCCCCTCATAGGTCCTTACTGCAGGCATAAGAGACGCACCGCGGCTCTGAGGCTCTGCTGCTCACCCCCTACACTCAACCCCGCGGCAGCCCATCTCCCGCCCACCTTTCCCTCCCTGTCTAGTTTCAGGGCCCCCGACACCTGTCGTCCAATGACTATTGGCCTCTCATCCGTTTACCTCCCCCTTAGCTGGAAAACCCCGGTCCCCTCCCCCCCCATGAGGAGACATCTCCCCATCGATGAACTCGCACATTTAGCCTTCCCCCTCGGTCACGGCTTCCCTCGTTTCCCCCAGATCGGGAGAACCACCCTCCCCCTGACAGAAGACATCCCACCCCCGACCCTCATGGCACGGACCTACGCCACTCTCAAAGAAAGGGCTCACAAACTCTTACTCCAAGACTGGGAAGAATCTCTCCCGGTGCCCCCCTACTACGCGTACTCCGCCTCTACGACCCCCCATCCGTTCATGGGGCTCGACAAATTCGCCGCCAGCCGCATACACCAAATGCGCGCTGGCAAAAGCTACCTGCTGGCCCACCCCACCTGGCGCGACGACCCAGACCGCCTGCCCACCTGCCCCCGGTGTCAAGAAGCCCCAGAAACCTTCGAACACGCCATCCTACGTTGCCCGGCCAGAGCTGAAGCCAGACACTGCCATCTAAGTGCGGTCGAAAGCCTCTCGCCCGAGAGCCCAATCTGGAACCACCCTCCCTCCCTCTCAGCCCTCCGGCGCTTCATCCTAGACACCCGCACCGGGTTCCCCCCCGGTGACCCCCACCCCCTCGAAGAATAACCGCTTCCAACACCCCCCTCACAGTACAATTCCCCCCCCATCGCCCCCCACCCCACAGCCTGCTTGTTGCGTTTGTAAAATTTCCTTTGTAAAGTTTACGTAGCGCGAAGTATGTTGGATTTTCCCTATATTTTTATGTTTTTGACAGACGAGGCTGACAGTTTATGGCTTCACTACTTAGTACCACCGAGGCGAGGGAAATGGTTTCTTTTGTTATAAGTTTTTGCTTTATAGGTTTTGTTTTTTCCATAGCTACCGCTACATGAAGCTTTTTGTACCTTAAAACAATGAACGCATGATATAAAAAAAAAAAAAAAAAAAAAAAAAGAGCCACCAAGAAATACACTTCAATAGTGATGTCGATAACCTCGGAGCTGGTTGATCAAATCGCTCCAAAAGTACTGGTTTATGGTAAATGGAAGAAAGCTACAATCATATGGCAAGCTAACACCACGAAACAATATCACAAATGCTGCAAATATGGGCACCCAAAAGAAGGGTGCAAAGATAACAAATACATATACCCCATCTGTGCCGGTAAATACAGACTCAAGGACTACAAATGTGGATCCCGTATTTGCCTACAAAAAGGCAACACAGAGGTGATTGCAGATTGTTGCCCAATAACTCTATCCAAATGCGTTACATGCGGAGGGAATCACCCGGCCTACCACACCAGCTGTCCAGTCAAGAGGAAAGCTAAAGAGGATGCCAAAATACACTACAGCCAACTTAGAGATCCCCGCTCTACTGAGGCAATAGATACCAGCAAAGAATAATAGCTGAGTCAATTGACTTCAGCCATGACACTCCTTTAACAAAAATTTCAATTGTACAACACAAATGCTGAGGGAGCAATGTAGTGTTTTTAACTTTATTTTCACTCATTAGGAATGGGAATGTTTCTTTTGTTTGTTTACAAGATGTACCTTCATTTAACAGGGAATCCCTAATGTGTGTGCCCCCGGATTTCAAGTTGGATTTCCTAATGAACCTGGTAATAAGGTTAGAGTGGCAATTTATGCCAATTTACTTATGCTTAAAGATTTTAGTTATTTATATTTTTCTCCTAGTAATGATATGTTTCATTTGTTGTTATCAAGGGCAGATCAAAACAAAATAGTGGGAGAATTTGAAAAATTTTCTTTGATTAATACTTATGACAGATGGATAGAGTCAATACAGTTCCTTCCACTGAGCTGTTCAAAATATTTCAACACCCCACGCTAATAGTGGGTGACCACAATGTTCATACCCTCTACTCCGATCTGGAAAGTGATACAATATCTGGTGAGAGACGACATAGCGAGCACTACTTTAGAGTGGCAGGCCTGCACGAATTCTCAATACTAAACAAACTGGAAATCTATACTAGAACACCAGATACACCTACATAAAGGCTGTCAGTAATCGATTATAGCCTTGCTAATAGACAACTCTCCGACTATATCGAAAGCTTGAAGACCAACATACCATATACTGGTTTAGATCACATTACAATAATGACCACTATCAGTTCGAGACCTGACAGCATGGCCAGAATGGCTTCTAACTGGAACAAGATCAAATGGAAGGTTGACGGGAAACCCAATCTGGCAATCAAAGAAGACTTGAACAGATTAATGGCAGATGGCATCAAAGAAGGTCTTACAACCCTCAGATGTACATTACCAAATGAACCCAAAAAAGCAATAGATAATTTTGAGTTTAACCTTTCACTAATAATCTATACACTCGAGAAATACGCCCCAACCAAAAGACCATGCAAGTGGTCCAAACCATGGTGGATGCAAGAACTCACACAACTCAGGAAAGATTTCTGTCGACTAGGAAGGATTACTCGCAGAGACCCTGGACAGAAGGAGGCCACAAAACAAGCTAAGCGAAAGTACCAGAATGCAGTAAAGCGGTTTAAAGCTGCACACTGGAGAGGCTTTCTGGAAAACGCAATAAATAATGATGTATGGATAGCACATCAATTTATGAAGAATAGGCTAGGCTGGTTGGTACCAGGAGAAAGTAGTTTTACCTTGGCTACCGAACTCAAAATGCCATAATGCAATACTTCTGTCCACCCAACCCACACCTGTAACATCAATCTACCAATCTACCCTGAGCTACAAAGCCTTGAATAATACGAAAGAGTCGATGATTTGGAAGTATCACTCGCACTTAGCAAGTCCAGCAACAAATCCGCAGCAGGGCCAGAGCAGGTACCATACGCCCTTTGGAAAGGCATCCATACCCTTAAGCACGAAATAATCTCAAGCCTGCTGAATGACCTATTCAGATAGTCTATACACCCACCGAACCTAAAGGGTGAGTTAGGAATCCTTCTGCCTAATCCTGCAAAAAAGGATTATGAGGTCTTGGCAAGCTATAGGGTGATCGCACTAATGCAGTCTTTCTCAAAAATAGCCAAACGGGTAATTAATCGAAGACTCATGAAATTTGAAAACACAAACGGTCTGTACGAGATCAACCAGAGAGGTAGCCTACAACAGAGGGCACTGTTCAATGCAGAATTATTACTAAAATACTGGGTGAAGGAAGCACAAGCAGCTGGCCTCAAAGTGAGTATGATGTTTCTTGACATCAAAGTAGAATTCGATAACATAGACCATCAGACCTTGATAGAATGGCTAAATACCTGAAACATTCCCAATTATATAGTCAAATAGATATCCAATTTTATATTATATCGGGAATACACAATGATTTTCCCAGGCACGTCTAGGAAGATGTACAGCATTAATACTGGAATACTATAAGGGTCTTCCCTATCGTCCATACACTTTATGACATATGTGACACCACTACATAGTATCTCTGGACAAAGGCACGAGTTCAGGTCATTATACGTGGACAATACACAAATCACAGTTAGCTCTCCATCCTGGAAGAAAAATGCTGAACTACTGGAAGAAGCTTTTAGACACATCCATGCTAAGGCCACTGCCCTAAGCCTGAGCTTCTCGACTCATAAAACAGAACTGATGCATTGGCTTACCGAAAGGGAACATGCAGATATCTGCGAACACCCTATAGTAGTAGATAGAGAATGAATTCAGCCAATACCAAAATCCGTCAAGTGGCTGCAGTTACATTTTAACTCCAATATGGTCATGTAGATTGACTTTTCCTATAGACTATCCCTAGCACAGGCCGCCTTTGATCATATCAAAAGACTCTCCTCTCCCAGGGGCAGACTTACACCCTACAGTGCTAGAAGTATGGTGAAAGGAATTATTATCCCCACCCTACTCTATGGCACTGAGGTCCTAGACCCTAATAAGACAATAATACACAAAATGGAGGTGATCCTGAAAAGAGTCAAACGATGGATCACGAATTGCTTCTCCAGTATCAATATCAACGCTCTATCAGCTAAGGTGTGCCTGATGCTGATCGGCCTTTAACTAGAACAGATTCGCAATATGGCTAAGATTAGATAGGCCACTGTGCTATTTGAAAATAACATTGCTATAACCATACTACCACCTGGCTTCCTAGTCCAAGATACATACAGATACCCCACGAATAGCAGGTGTGCCTTTAGCAAGAGGGGGGGTTTAAAACCGAAATAATGGAACTCCACTTCCCTAACATCGGTCCAGAGTATTCTACCTATTGTCGGAATTGCACAATAGGCTAGATTACTTTTTGAGAAATGGCTAATCCCAAAGAAACGAACCCATCATCAGCAAAAAAACAGCCTGCCCCTTGTGCCTCATGTCGTTGAGTTTTATGTTTTGGCACATCGTGAGTTCTATGATTATGATATTAAAAATCCCATGAGTTTAACTAAAGAAGATGATATTAATTCTGTTTTCTGCAAAATATGAGCAATTTTTATTAAGAACTCACAGACTTTTTACATACTGAAGTTGAGAAATTTGAGTTTACAACATACAACTTTGTAATGTAAAATGTCTATGAGATATTGATAAAAATAGCTCATATTTTACTAAAATTAAGATTAGTATCTGATCATTAGGGGACAGAATTAGAAGCATCATGATTAACCGGGGTCACTCGCGATTAGCCAAAACGTAAAACTCAACGACATGGCTCACCGTGGAGCACAAAAGACAGATTTTTTTTTTGCTGATGATACTGCCCTCCGGAACTGGAAAAATATAAGTCCTATGAAGGAATAGTTAAGATGGTCTGGAAAGATTTATACACCAGGTGGAAGATGCACAACTATCCTGTATATTACGATTATATATCGCGGTTCAAAACATGTTGGCGTTTTATAACTATGCATAAGTTTGCCACGGCCCGTTTTCATCAGAGAAGAGCTGGCAAAAGTTATCTTAGAGCACACAAGGACTGGAAGAACACCGATGCTGACCTGACTTGCCTGAGGTGCCGAAACGGAGAAGATATAATGGTCCCACGGGGTGGTGTCGTATTCTATGAGGGTAACGATACTAGTTCTATAGCAAAGTGCGCTATCTAGTGAGACTAAGTACCGAAGGCTTGGACGAGGTTGTTGTAACAAACTTCTTACTATATCGCAACTAATAAGTAGATCCTAATAGTAGACATTTGGTAAACCAACTTGAAATAGTAAGATTCTCGAAGCGAACTGAAGAAGTAACTGTTCAATCAAGTATATTGAAAACTCTGTCTGTCAAAGTCTGCCTTCTCTAACTCCGGAGAATAGCAGGTCTTAAATACACTTGTCAGGCTACCTGAGCCTTGTAACAACTAACAATAAAGCTTCCGAAATGGCAGCCTTGAAACATTATATAAAACAAATCAGGTATTACACCGATACTCTGATACAACACACAAAACATATAAAGTATCAAACGATACTCAAAACCAAATATAAAACATATAGAGTATCAAATAATACTCAAAACCAAACATAAAACATATAGAGTATCAAACAATACTCAAAACCAAACATAAAACATATAGAGTGTCAAACGATACTCAAAACCAAATTTAAAATATATAGAGTATCAAATAATACTCAAAACCAAACATAAAATATATAGAGTATTAAACAATACTCAAAACTAAACATAAAATATATAGAGTATCAAACAATACTCAAAACCAAATTTAAAATATATAGAGTATCAAACGATACTCAAAACTAAACATAAAACACATAGAGTATCAAACGATACTCAAAACCAACCAGTAACCTGTACCAGTTACACCCCAAAATATATAAAACTCTTATTTCCAAATATAACAAAAACATCATTCTTTGCTATCATAATCAATATCCAAGTGGGGTTCCCAGAATCCTCTATCAATCGGGAGTTCACTCGAATACCTTTCCTGTCCATCCCAAATAGGAGAAAAACAAACTATAAGATAACCTAAAAACATAATAGGAAATTCCTCCCCTGGCATGTTATCAGTCCACCATGCTTGTACTATCTTCTGCGAGTTCTTGAGTGCTTCCAATAGTTCCCAGCTATTCTCGCTTGCCGGGTATCTCTTCCATTTGACCAAGAATTGTGCCCTGCCGTGCCTCTCACTGTGGTGGAGGATCGCTTCAACTTCCCATTCTTGCTCTTGGTTGATCAAAATCGGTGCGAGCTTCACATAGGCTCTGCCCGGAAATCGTTCATCGTCGTTGGGGTGGTAAGGTTTGATGACTGAACAATGGAAAACTTTCTTCTGCCGGCGATGCATTCTAGAGTCCATACTGACCATATAGTGCTGTGTATGATCATCATATTCCAGCACTGTGAAAGGCCCTCACCATCTTGGTTGTAATTTCCTGGACCTACCAGATTCCGTTACAAATTGATCACCATATATCATAATCATTCCTCCGACTTCAACCGGTTTCCCAGGATTTCTTCTCTTATTTGCAGTCCTAGTACCCCTAACCCTAGCCAGCTTCAGAGCTTGGCAAGCCACGTTTCTGACTTCTTGATGTCTGTTGTAGTAGTTGTCAGAGGCAGGAACAGCTGAGGGGTAGGTACGGTAAGAATCAATGAGATGGTAGTCTCGTCCATACACCGCTTTGTATGGGGACATGTTAAGAGTATCCGAGTGACCAGCATTAGCGTATGCTGTTAGCTCCAGGAGGGTAGTTACCCAATTTGTTTGGCGAGCTTTGGTGACATTCCTCAAAGCTGTCTTGAGGTCTCTAATCTTTTGTTCAGCCTGTCCATTGGTTTGGTGATGGCCTGGCGCTGCTACTATGTGTTCGATTCCCATGGTTTTGAGATGTTGTTTCCAAAACTGAGAGGTAAATCGGGGATCAGTATCCCTGACAATCGAGGTTGATACTCCATGTGGCGTAAAAATATGATACCGGAGTAGCTCCATTGTTTGGGCTCCAGTAGCACTAGTTGAAGCTGGGATCTGCCAGCAGAATCCCACCGCTCTATCCACAACTACTAGGACTGTATTGTACGTCTTCAAGGTAGTGAATGGTCCCATGAAATCAATAGCATAGCTCGAAAATATCTCGGAAGAGAAAGGAACGGTTTGTGCATCACCAGTAAGTAAGGTGTTGTGTTCTTTGTTAGCCTGGCACAATTCGCACTGCCGAACATAGTCCATAAAGTCCTTCCTCATCTCCGGCCAGTAGACATACTCAGTAGCATACCGGAGGTTTCGATCTGCACTATGGTGTCCTTTGCTGTGGATTTCTCCTATCATTAATTCCCTTAATATTTCCCCATTGACTCCGTGCCCTCTAGGTACATAGAGGCACTGTTCCCCTCCTCGAGTGGTGGTGTAGAGTAATCCATTGGATATGCAGTAGTATTCCCTCTTTCCACCCTTATGGGTGAGGCTGGAGTCCTGGGCCAATTTCCAGATTTGGTCGTTCCTTTAGCCTTTTATCATCTGCTCTCTCCATATCGATTCCATGTCGATTACTGCTTAAGTGATGTCTCTTTCATCCGTGACCCTTTCTAGTCTTGTTACCTCATCATTATCTTCCTCCACTTCCTCATATACATTGTATAGGTGGTGATTATGATGGGGAAGTCACGGCGGTTTGATGACAGGTACGACATTTAGATGGAAACGGGTTCCCTCATACAGGGGTCTTGTCGATAGGAATCGTCTGGCCTGATGCACTGGGCAGTTAGGACTTTAGCAAGGAATGCCTCTTGTCTCGCAACTGAGGGCTTCATACAGCCTCCTCTTGATCCCAGAGAGGTCCAGGCGTGGCCTGGGATATTGCATTTTGTCTTGATCAGGTTCTGTATCCATCCTATTTCCTTCGTCGGAAGTGTGAGGTGGTACAGCCGGGGGGCTACTCTTAGGTGATCCACTGTAGGTTTTTATAGGTGGTTTTATCTGTTCATGATCTGGGCACTTATCTATCTCGCAAAACCTCCAGTGTAGGGCCAAGTGCTGTAGTTCCTCATCGCTTCTCCCGCTGGTGATACTCCTATAATCTCCCTAATCATTAATTGGTTCATTTTCTCTATAGTCCGTAAACTCGCACTCACTACCACATTCCGAGTGGTCATAGACATAGGAGACTGGTAGGTTTTCAAATTGAGACATATTAGCTGTCAGGTATTCGCTATGCAGAGTAACGGGTATGTTATCAGAGAGAGGAAGCTTGTCGTTATCAGGGTCTTCTTGTGTAGGGTCTTTGGCAGTGTGGGGATAGGTTCTATCGTCTGTATAGAGCCGGGATAAAGCATCAGCTAAATAGTTCTATCGACCTGGCCTGTATACTATGTTGGTATCAAATTGGCCAATAAATCCCCTCCATCTAAGTTGCTTCTTAGTGGGTGTCTTGCTCGTTTTGAGATATATCAGGGGTTGATGTTCTGTAACTATCATAAACTTGCTTCCTGCAAGAAGATAATGGAACGCCACCAGGGCATCCACTATCGCTAGGGCCTCATTGTCCATAGTACAATAGTTCATCTAGGCATTACAGAACTTTCAGCAGTGTAGTGCTGCTGGTCTTGCAGTATTGGCTGATTCCCCTTGTCCTACCCAAGCTCCCACACCACTATCGGATACGTCAGTGATTAGCCATATTGGTGTGGTTGATTCGTAATTCAGGGGTTTCATAACTTCGTATTGTGAAACAGCTCGCTTAACATTATTCATAGCTTGGTCATGGGTGGGCGTCTATACAAACTCCTCACTACCGGTAAGGGCGGTTAGTAGTGCAGTAATGGTGGCAATATGAGGAATAAATTGACTGATATAGTTCACAGTTCCGAGGAACTCCTGGAGTTGTCTCTTGCTCTTGGGGGTGGTCCATTCTTCGATTTTTTCTATCTTCTCAGGAGCTGGATTCAGTCCATCTTTGTCAATGATATGGCCCAGCACATCCATGCTGGTTGCAAAGAATTCTGATTTCCTCCTGCTAGCGTAAAATTAAGCTTCCTTGAGTTTGTTGCATACCATCGCGATATGTCTCAGGTGGCCATCCTCTGTATCAGAGAATATGAGAATATCGTCAATATAAACCTATACGAATTGTCCAATATAGTCAGCGAATAGGTCTGATATTATGCACATGAACGTTTCTGGGGCATTCATATCTCCTTGAAGCATAACTTTGCTGACGAAACATCCAAAAGGCATTCTGAAACTGTTTTTATCAACATCCTCTGTTGCTACCCTGGTCTGAAAGTATGCATCCCTGAGGTCGATCTTACTCCTATATCTGGCTCGTGCTAGTGAGTTTAGAATGATCTTTTAGTTTGGAATCGTTTCGTCATCTTTGATAGTGATTTTGTTTCTTGCTATGAGATCGACAAATGGCCTCATTCTTATCTTGTCTTTCGTTTCTTAAGCGAATATCGGTGCTGCCGTATGGACCCCTTTTCGTTCGATGATTAGTTGATTTTCTTTTTCCCTAATCCATTCTTTCAGGTCTGTCATCCACCATTCAGGAATGGAGTAGGTGTGTTGGTATCGCTATTCTTCTCTGGGCTTTAGGCGGATATGGTAGTTGATCTTTCTCAGTGGCGGTAGTCCTTCTGAAATGGTTTCTGAGAAAACCTCTGGATGTGCAGCCATGATATCTTCAGTACTAATTGCTGCTGCGCGGATGTTTCCGCTCATAGGTGTACAGTTAATTTTAACCTTTTGTTTGGGGAAGGTAATCACTAGTTCACCGTACTCGATCATGGTCTGATGTTGTTGGAGGAAAGGCATGCCTGTAAGGGCATCGTATTTTGCTAGGTTTCCGACAATCATTTTGTTGTCCCTTATTTGTAGCTTTCCTGCTGTGATGTCCACAACACATTCTTTGTGACTTTCAGATCACGAACCTTTCATAGCCATGTGGATCTTAGTTGGTTTTTCCATGTTCCTGCATGGGATACCGTGGGTGGTGACAAATATAGCACTGATGAGATTTGCTCTGATTGTTCCTATATCGAATAATACTCTTGCTTCCTTTCTGTTGATGAACATGGATATTTCTAGTGCATGATGTGCTTTGATTGCTGCTGGGCGGGTGGCTTTGGCTGAAGCGTACCTGTCTATTTCCATCGTGTTGATATAGACCTTATCAAATTGGTCTTGCTGTTCCACCATGTTGGAAGATGCTTCCTTCTTGAGCTTTGCCTTACCCTTGCCTTTGTCCTTATCTTTCGAATTTGGACAGTCCCTTGCCATATGTCCTTCACCACCGCAGGTGAAACAAGCCACTTTCTCCCTCATTCCTTGTTGTTTGAGTCTGGTGAACGTCTTCTTATGTTCTTGTCTCTAATTGTTTTTCAATAGTTTCTCATAATGGCTCTTCCGGTAGGCTCCTGTGCTATGGTTTATAGCATCGAGCCTTTCAGCCAAGCTGCATTAGGAAAATGTTTTTGCACAGTCCAGAGTGGTCCTGAATGCTCTTGAACCACCAGGGGGGTTTTTGGTTCCGATAGATATTCCTGGTCCATGCTGATCCACCCTGGTCTACTTCGCGTAACCACAGTGTGCGAACACGGACCAGCGTGGACCAGGGAGCACCAGGGGGACCGTAACCCCCCCTAGTGGACCAGGACGTGTTTTTACATTTTCCTGATGTGATTACTTCATCAATTTCCTCATGACTCCTGTACTGTATCTCAATATCTTGTCGAAGCTTGGGGTGCATGCTCTTGAAGAATTGCTGGATAAATGCATAATCGCTGACTGTATCTTCAGGTAATCGTAATCTATACATGAGTAGATCTGTTGAAGTAATTGAGATCTTCTAAGTTTGTCCGTCCTTGACTTGTCGAATGTTGTGGAACTTCCTATTGGTATCGTCCTTCTGTTTGGATGATTGGAATCGTTCTTTTAGATAGAGTACTAACTGGTCTCTAGTAATGTTTTCGCCAAATAACTCTGCTGCTTGGAACGCTACTTCCTGGGCTCATCCTTCAGTGTAGAATATCCAATAGTTTCCTGACCTGTCTGATGTTTGGGGTACCTTATGTATTCATATATAAAGCTGAACAGACTTGTACCACAGGTCGAATGCCTCCAGTTGGAGGTCTTCGCCATCTCCAGTAAACCGCTTTGGTGTCGGGACTTTGATACCAAGTCTAGGGGGAACTGCTGGTTCATCTGCCGGTTCGGGTGGAGGGTTACGGGGCCCTCCTTGTTGCGACATACTGTCTGAGTCACTACTGCTATCTGAGCTGCTTGGGTTGTCTGCCGGTACCTCTGCTGAGATTCTACTTGATGACCCTGTTGCCATTGTAGCTGCTGGGGCTCTGCTTGACAGTTCTTTTAGTGGTAATACTGGGAACCCACCAGGGGCTACTCTTGCTTCCTTTGCTCGTTCTTCTGCTGACTTCGATAGGGTTTGTTGGGCACTATTTCTGGCTAGTTGTCTACCAGGCTCGTCTATTAAGAATTGTTTTTTCGAAGGTGCTTTAATTTAGCTGTCACAAACGGTGACTAGCAGAAGAGGTTTTCACATGACTCATACTTATGAGTCATAGGGTTTAATATTTCGCATGACTACGCGATGGCGTGTCGTTTCTTATTATGATTGGTTTATTGTTTTTGACATGACTCACGATTGTGGTCATATGATTATGACTTTCGCACATGACTTGAAGTTACGAGTTATGGGTTTCACGCATGTGGCGCATGTTGCACACATGATATGTTTATGATGCTATGATTGGTTTATTAAGTATGGCGCAGCGACTCATAAGAGTCAGCTGATGGATTTCACACTATGACTCACTCATGAGTCATAGGGGCGCGTGACGCGAAGGATGAGTCATGAGTTGCGGGAAGAAAGGTTATAAAAGAGAGCCCTTACGGCCTCTTGGTTGAGAGTTCTTCACGCAATCATCTAAGTTATTTTCCTACAATATACTTTATCTTAACTTTATATTTCACCGAACCAAGAATATAGTGTCTCTCACGAGCTTAGTGAGATACTGTACGAGACAGGAGTCTGTATACTTAGCTGTCGTTGTTCGTACAAACTGATAGAAGCGTGATCGCTATCGGAGATAGGGGTTACCTGCTGCAAGTATTGTCCAAGGGGAAGGGGATTGTAACATTTGATTGCGTCACCATAAGCAGCACTTAACCAGAAACAGGCAAAACGGAATCACTACAAGACGACGATATCGAGGTAGCGGCATTCGATACTACTGCACTAGGGGAAGCACTAGACCAGACGCTAGGAGAATCAAGGGCCACTAGCCCAGACACACCAGAACCAACATCAACAGCCGGATCTGAAGCAACTACACTACCAGGCGGAATCCGAAGGAATACGATGTCGCTAGCAACAGGAGCAGCAGACACAACGGGAGGAGAGACAACAGGCCCGGGAAATGCCGATGTCCAGGTGCCGGGACTCAATGCAGACCAACTTCAACAAATCATAACAAACCTCACTGGAGGCAATCGAAGACCAAAGATCAAGGAACCAGAAACGTTCACAGGAGAACGAACCAAACTAGGAGGATGGCTAGCACAACTTAAGGTCTACTTCACCGCTGTGGGATGGACGGAAGGCCATCACGCCGATAGAATACTATTCGCCGCAAGCCTCTCGAGAGGAGATGCAGGAGCATGGATAACACGATATGCGGAAGGACGACTCTCTCACGAATGGGAAACGTGGGAAGCATTTGCAGAAGAAGTTAGGGATCAATTCGGAGCCATTGACGCCATGGGAGAAGCAAGGCTCAAAATACAAAGATTACGACAAGGAAACAGGACCATGACGGAATATTGGAATGAATTCCGACTCGCAGCCACAGAGGCAGACCTGGACGACCATACAGCAGGAGAATGCCTACTTACAGGAATGAACACGGCACTTCAGGAAGCATGGGGAACTGATAGTGGAGATTTCGTTAGCACGGAGACATTAGCCAAATGGGCAATCAAGAAAGAAACCAAGTTGGCCACGGTCAAATATATCCAAAAAAAGGGAACCACAGAAAGGACGACGAGTGTACCACGAAATCTAAACGGAACCTTCAAACCAACAAACGTTTCGGAAGGAGATCCAATGGATTTAGACGTGACAAGAAGGAAACCAAGACTACACCCTGAGGAATTCAAAAGAAGAATAAGGGAAAAACTATGCCTCAAATGGGCAGGGGCAGGACACCAGGTACGAAACTGCGACCGACCAAGAGATGGAAGAAACTACACCAGGACACCCAAACAAGGAGAATTAAGAAGAAGGGTGGGACCCTGGCCAGCAAAGCCCCGCATCAAGAAGATTGAGGTCAAGGAAGACGCCGAGCAATCGGGAAACGACGAAAGTCCCCAGTAAAGGATGGTACTAGGGACAGACCAGAACGAAAACCCATCATCATGGAAAACTACAACGCGGTACTCAATTATACGGAATCCCTCGAACGAGAAAACGATCATATTATGATCAGGATACAACTACACGGAAGAAAAGAATCAGTTACGATAAACGCGATGATCGATTCAGGGGCTACTGAAGACTTTATCGACGAAGGAATATGTACAAAACACGGAATTACGAAGACAATGGCTAAGAAATGAAGAGAGATCTACCTCGCAGATGGAAAACCAAGCGCTATGGGTCCAGTTACCCATGTGGCGAAAGTACCTATAGACATCAACAGCCATAGGGAATTGGCGACCTTTCAAGTGGCAAATCTCCAAAACCATGAAGTCATCCTAGGAATGCCATGGTTATGAACGCATAATCCCACAATTGATTGGGATCAAAGAAAGATCACGTTTAACAGCAAACGATGTACCACATGATGTCTCAATAGTTCGCCAGTTGCGTACGCAGTACCAGAGGATGAAGCTTTGGAAGAAAACTTCATTACCAAATATTCAGAAGTACAGGTTGAAAAGGATGCACGAGTCCAAGTTCAGAAATTATCTCCTCAGGCTAGGATGCCTACGAAAGGATCGAAGGAGGCAGCAGGACATGACCTGTATGCCAACGAGCAAGTCTGTATACTTGCAGGAGAACAGAAAATGGTCGGAACCGGAATAGCCATCGGACTACCTCAAAATACCTGCGGACGCATCGCTCCGCGAAGTGGATTAGCAGTCAAACACAGACTCACAACAAAGGCGGGGGTAATAGACACAGACTATACCGGGGAAATAAAGGTGGTCTTGGTCAATCAGGGTACCGACCAGTTCCAAGTAGAACGAGGCGATCGAATCGCACAATTGATTATCGAAAAAGTCAATATGGAAGAACTACAGGAAGTTCATGAACTGAAAAGAACGGACCGAGAGACCAAAGGATTCGGAAGCAAGGACGGTTCTGAAAAAGACAAAAAGCCGATCAACATAAGCGAAATATCGGCCAGAGCATTCGGAAGCTTCTACCGAAGAGGAGAGACAACGGGCATCCTACGATGGGACCCAGTTCACGAGGAGATCTATCTGGAAAAGATCAATATCAGTACCGAATTAGCAATCAAGGAAAGACAAAAGAAGAAGGAGGAAGAAAGACACAACCTACAAGAAACGATACCAAGACAGTATCATGAATACCTCGATGTGTTCGAAAAAGGAGAGAAAACAACACTACCACCACATCGAAAAGGAATCGACCTAGGTATCGACCTAGAAACAGGAGAAGAGGTACCCGACAAAAAGATATATCCAGTCAGCTATGATAAGATTCAAGAGCTGCATAAATATATCAAGCAGAACGAAGCAAGAGGATGGATAAGAGAAGTGAAGGCGGAAAGAGCCTCACCAATTATGTTCGTCAAGAAAAAGGATGGAAGCCTACGATTATATGTAGACTATCGAGGGCTCAACGAAGTTACAAAAAAGGACCGATATCCACTACCATTGATAGGCGAAGAATTGGATCGGTTGAGCACCGCCAAGTACTTCACCAAATTAGACATCAAGGATGCCTACCACAACATCAGAATAAGGGAAGGCGACGAACATAAGACAACTTTCAGCAGCAAATTGGGAACTTACGAATACCTGGTGGTACCGTTTGGACTATGCAATGCACCAGCCGCATTCCAAAAATGGATCAACAGGGTACTACTACGGTACATCGATATGTGTTGTATAGTATACTTGGACGACATCCTCATATACTCAAATGACCCAAAACAATACCAAAAGGACGTCAAAAACATCCTGAAAGCTCTTCGACCATCAGGAATGAAGGTCAAACCTTCAAAATACGAATTCCATAAAAAGGAAACAGAATACCTAGGATTCGTGGTCAGTCAGGAAGGAGTCAATGTGGACACAGTCAAAACTCAGGCAATATGGGAATGGCAACCGCCAAAAACAAAAACCGAAATTCAACTATTCCTTGGATTTTGCAATTTTTATCGAAGATTCATTCAAGGGTTCAGCAGAATAGCAAAACCGCTATACGAACGAACACATAAAAAATACGATGGCAAATGGAAATGGGAAACTGAAGAACAACAAGCTTTTGATGGGCTCCGGAAAGCACTCACCACGACCCCAGTGCTAGAACATTTGACCCAAGAGACCTATCAAAATCGAAACGGACGCGTCGAAATACGTATGCTCAGGAATACTATCACAACAATGCGAAGACGGAAAATGGAGACCGGTGCTTATCGATCCAAAGGAATGAGAGATGCTCAACTCAACTACGATGTACACGACAAGGAATTATTAGCCGTGGTACAAGGATTCGAGGAATGGAGAAGATATACTCAAGGAAGCAGATATCGCATTCAGGTCTTTACCGACCACAAAAACCTCACAACATTCATGACCACCAAGGTCTTAACAGATAGACAAGACAATGGGTGAGAAAGTTGAGCCAATACAACTTCAGAATCATATACCGACCAGGAAGAGAAGGGGGAAAACCAGATGCACTTACAAGAAGAACAGTGGACATACAAACCCTAAAAGAAAAACACCTGGCGAAACAGGAAGGAATACTACTGCCCAAGGAGCAATTCGGGAAGAAGCAACAATCGAAGAAATTGGAGCAAACGGAGTTCCACGACAAAGACGAAGAAACGATACAAGAGCATCAAAGACAGATGAAGGAATACATACGATCAAACGAGCTTTAGAAACTGGAGAAAAGGAGCTGAAAGGAATAGCACTTGGGCGATGCCAATGGAAAGACGGATACCTATGGCACCAAGGAAAGATAGGGTCCCCGAGGACGAAGGGATAAGAATGACTCTTATCTCCAAACATCACGATCAACCACGAGCGGGATATGGAGGAACGGCTAAAACTACCGAGCTTATCGGAAGGCGATATTATTGGCCAAAGATAAGAGAAGATATCAAAAGATACGTCAAGAATATGATATATGTCAAAGAACCAAAGTCATACGACATACACCATACGGGCTCCTGCAGTCAAACGAAGCACCAGACAGACCTTGGAAATCGATCGCAATGGATTTTATCACAGACGTTCCAAAATCGGAAGGATATGATACGATACTAGTCGTCATTGATCGCCTGACCAAAATGAGTCATTTTATCCCATGCAGAAAGGATCTGGACGCACGACAATTCGCAAACCTATTTATGAAAGAGATAGTCAGATTACACGGGATACCACGAGATATCATCACCGATAGAGAAACATTATTCACATCAGACCTATGAAAAAAGACGACGGAAGAACTCGGAATTGAACGAAGATTAAGCACAGCATTTCACCCTCAGACGGACGGGCAAACAGAAAGGACAAAGGCGATATTGGAACAATACTTACGGGCATACATCAATTACCAACAAGACGATTGGTGTGGATACCTGCCATTGGCAGAGTTCGCATACAACAATGGATATCAAGAAACGATCAAGAACACACCATTCTTTGCCAATTACGGGATCAACCCCGAATACGAGATGATAGGACATCTAATTCAAGGAAATCAGAAGAAACCAGAAGAAATGACTCAACTACATGAGTCATTAGGAAGCGAAATGGTGGCAGCACAATTACGACAAAAAGAATATTACGATCAACACTGAAAACCCGATCCGAACCTACAATCAGGAGATATGGTGTGGCTACTATTATGAAATATCAAGACCACAAGACCATCAAAAAAACTCGACTACAAGAAAATTGGACAATTTAAAATCTTGGCAAAAATTGGAACCAGCGCTTATAAGCTAGACTTATCGCCATCAATGGCAATACACAATACATTCCACATCTCACTCCTAGAACCTTACCAAGACAACCGATTTCCCTCTCAAATTCAAGAACCTCCTCCACCAATTGAGATCGAAGGGGAACAAGAATATGAACTCGATAATATTATCGACTCTCGACTCCACTACGGAAAGCTCCAATATAGAGCTAAGTGGAAGGGTTATTCACCAGAACACGATAAAATCTGGTACTCCTCAGAAAACTTCAACAACGCACAACATGCAGTCCAACAATTCCACCCACGATACCCAGGTAAGCCAAGACTGGGTAGAACTCAAAATCGAGCTTCAGCCCGACCAAGGTTGGGGAGACAACGAGTCCAGCCCAGGGCCATTTCCGCCTACTAGTCCAGGCTACAACATGCCAACAGAACGCGAACTGTATGAAAGACAAGCGAAGGCCATTGAAACGGCAAAACACAATGGACTATCGTGGATGGCATGTTATGACGATGGGTGCTTCGTGCACCTTAGCAAGAAACAAGGACAGGGGTGGTACCCACAAGAACCAAAACGGAAAGGACGAACCTCGAATGAAGAACATAAAAAGATACATTGGGAAAAAAGTTTTTCGAAACGACTGCCGGTCTCATAAGAATGAGAAAATCAACGCCGGCTACTACCTGAGGTCGGAAGGAAGAAAGGAACCCCTTACGAAAGGGACGAAAAAACGAGGAAAGCGAGAGAAACCGTGAGGACACGGTTGGCTGAGGAATGGGGCGCAAATTCAGAAACCACGACGGTTCCAGACCCGGAAAGTCTACGAAGACAGATTGACGAACTACTAGACGAACGGGACCGCCTCCAAGAACGACTGAAGGACCAACGATCGTTGATCGAAGATCAACAAACAAAGACTTCGGAACAACAACGAGCCCTGGAGATTGGGAACATCACCCTCGAAGTTGTACGCAAGAGATGGAGAGACTCAGAGGACGTCATTCGGAGAATGCTAAGGGAAGCGAGACACCTGGGGAGTTGGGTAACGGATTTAGGACTCTAAGCATCGTGGGACCGATGCTAGGGGAAGAGGGAGCTAATGTCACAAACGGTGACTAGCAGAAGAGGCTTTCACATGACTCATGCTTATGAGTCATAGGGTTTAGTATTTCACATGACTACGCGATGGCGTATTAATTCTTTATTATGATTGGTTTATTGTTTTGACATGACTCACGATTGTGGTTATATGATTATGACTTTCGCACATGACTTGTAGTTATGAGTCATGGGTTTTACGCATACGCCGCATATTGCGCACATGATATGTTTATGATGTTTTGATTGGTTGATTCAGTATGGCCCAGCGACTCATAGGAGTCAGCTGATGGATTTCACACTATGACTCACTCATGAGTCATAGGGGCGCGTGACGTGAAGGATGTGTCATGAGTTGCGGGAAGAACGGTTATAAAAGAGAGCCCTTATTGCCTCTTGGTTGAGAGTTCTTCACGCAATCATCTAAGTTATTTTCCTACAATATACTTTATCTTAACTTTATACTTTACCGGGCTAAGAATATAGTGTCTCTCACGAGCTTAGTGGGATACTGTACGAGGCAGGAGTCTGTATACTCAGCTGTCGTTGTTCGTACAAACTAATGAAAGTGTGATCGGTATCATAGATAGGGGTTACCTGCTGCAAGTATCGCCCGAGGGGAAGAGGATTGTAACAGCAAGTCGCCTGAGCCTGAAGCCACACTTGGATCCCTAGTCCCTGATTTTGAAGAGCGCCATGACCTTGGCCAGGAGACACCCTCTCAGCACACCATACATCTGTTTTCCGCCAAGCTACACCCAAACGCAATCTTTCCAACTCCCCTGATTCCTGAATTGTTGACCATCTGTGCTGTGTTCAAGATGGATATTGTAAACTTCTGTTTCTTGAAACGTGGCAACTGGAATTTAAAGCTGAGTCATTCGTTCTACTGAAAGCGGCCGAAGTATTGTTGGGCCTTCTGAAAGGTGATGCTAAGTCTCTAACTTACGCTGGCTATGGCGAATCAATTCATGATAGATGCTCTTTGGGAATACCCCCATGAGCTTGCCGATATCGATGACATTGGTCATATCGTGATGACATCCCTTCAACATCTTGCCATGTGGAGCTGGTGCGGTATCTAAACTCTTTCTAACTCAATTTCCCAAGACATCGGCATTGAGATCGCCTGCCCGGGATCGAAGGGAGTTTAATGTCAAATGTCTCATGCGGATCTTAGCCAGAGAAGTGTAGCTGTGGATGATCTGTTGTGTTAAATAGTTTTTATTAGATTAGCGTCATCTGACCATAATTTGATCCTTATTTGCAAGCTCCTATTAATCCATGGAATAAATCGAAATATACCTGAACTGGTGTATGTGATCACGAAAGTGACCTAGAAGATGCATCTTGATAAAGTTGCAATTAGATTCGGTATAGATCAATTCCATATATTAGTTGCTCTCGTTCTTGTAATTATGGTCACAGATCCGGCGCCTTTAGGAGGGGGCTACCAGTCTCCTCATCTGGGCCACTTGCCGTTCCATTATTCTCCACTATATGTCAATCTTACTAATTGTGTATTTGGATACCCGAAACACGAAGAAAATATCTTGCATCTTGTAAAACAGGTCCAGACAATCATCCATATATGTTACTTTGTCAGGCCTGTAACTTTGATATTGTGCTATGATATTAAAGTCAACAAGGGCCCTGACATACACTAGACCAAGTTTGAAAAGTATAATATTGGTGCTGTTTGGCTATCGCAGTGCCATAGTGAGAACTCAGAATATTCAATGTCCTAGATTACTCAACTCTTTTCTATGCCACTACATTACCCCATCGTAGGCTTTTTGAGAACTAAAAATCTCAGGGTACAATAGTAATGCCTTTCTGGCCTCGTTGAAAGCTTGAAGTTGTGCATGTTTCTTGAGAAAGCCTTGAATCAAGTCCCTCATGTGCATGATTAATCCGAGATAAATGATATAGATCAAATCCAGTATGTGGAGATCAGGCACCGAAACCCAGTTGAGCTCGTCAAATAAACTGCCCCTTAGTGATTCCCACTGTGTGAGACTGCACGTGGGCGTTGTCCGACTCTGCCTCGGGCGAGATATATCCATTTTCTCGTTGGTGATATTCATATCTAGCAAGATCTTACACTAGATAATTGATCTTGGCGTCAGTTCTTTAGGTCCGAGGAGGAACCTCACATTTAGAGCAGCCATTTGATTTTACCACGTCAAGGGCAACATTTTCCATATAGTCGGCAATCCACTTAGAGACGATTCGGAATCACCTCCAAATATTGCCAATGGTACAGTCAATACTGACGCTCTCGAGCGCAACATGTTGTAAGAGCTCAAACTAGAGTTTGAGTAGACCTTGTAGTGTGTCAGCGTTGAGTTGCCTCGGCAAGGTATTTCCTGAGGAGTACTTTGAGAGATTTGGTGGGACGGGCAATAGTGTAAGAAGGAGAACAGCTATTGATCAAGGAATATTGTGCAGGGTTGACTGCATGTTTCTGAGCGTCATATAGACAGGCCACGCTTTCATCTCACCGGCGCAATTGCTAAGATAGGTCTGATCTGACATGGAAATCAGTGGAACTGCAGTGGCACTTGTCGGAAGTGTATTATATAATTAGTCAGAAACCGCTTCCATAAAGCTGATTGGGATGATGTACTTGGACCTCCCACCGCCAAGCTACTGTATGCATCTCTGCATGTATCCATTTTCCGCTATAGCATTGTTCACGCCCCGGTACGTAGACTAAGTCGTCTGGGTATACCATCTGGCGAAGGAGATATCTGATGCATTCTGGCGCGTTGCGGTGGAAGAACAGTAAAGATCTCTGGGAATCTTGAAACCAGTCCTTCTAATCATTGCAGATATGCACTATGCAGGTCGAAGAAGCGACGATAGTTCTCCAGCGTATGCATAAAGTTATAGTCGACAGACATGGGGTTACCAATACTATCTATGAAGTATTCTTTAATTTCTGACTTAGATAGTTTATTGTGAGTGAGCCAAGATGCCAGTTTGAAATTGTATCCACTGGTGAATGGAGCTCATGGCTCGGGGCACAGATTCGGGTATTAATATTCAAATCCGTTGATGTCGCCTATAGCTTCCCCAGTGCGTTCAAAATGCACCTGCTTGCCTGGTAATGAAGATTTAGAGTTGTCCAGTATCACAGTATCAGACTCACGAGCAGTGTAGTCAGTAGGCTTGGGTTGCGATTCGTAGTTGGAATCAGGGCACTCTTGTCCATTGTGGTACAATAGGTCTATTTCTGCGTCATTATTAGTATTCGTGGATGATGTATATCATACGGCAGATGATTGGACAATATGCAGATTTGCATGCCCAGTTCATAGGTGTTCCTCATATAGATCAGCCTGGGTGGATTTTCTGCGGTAGAATGAACGTTTGATAGACATAGTGGGAGGTAACACAATGTCAGATAACCAGGTATGGAGATTCTAGAGTACCAGAATTGTCTAGTGTTGATTCGAACGCATGTGAGTTGCACTTAGGGTTTAATTAGGTGCTAGTAGTCGACCAGGTTTAGTGCGCTATATTTATATATCAGGTGGTATCAGCTACTGTATAGTTTCTTTGAAGAAGAGGGATGGCGATGGTCTCGTCCCTGAACCAGCATCAGTATCATGCTTCATTTATTCATCTTGAACAAACAGTGGCAGAGTCTTATCCTAGAGCGTCAGATCTGTTAATTCTTAGTAGTGTTTTTACAGGGCCTCTGGGGCCCAGAAAAAGACGGGCCCAGGGCGAAATTCCCCTTCCCGGCCCACTTACCAGCCCGGGACGGGGCATATTTTTTGCCTTTCCTCCCCCATGCTAGGGGCCAGTGCCCCGCCCCACTAATGCCCCAGACAGGCCTCTGTACAATTTTGGTAGTGAAAAATGGGGGCCCGTCCAGGGAATGAGTGGGGTTGGGCCCAGGACGGGGGCGGGGCGTGGGTACGGCAGAAAATATGCCCCCCGGGCGTGTCTAATGGAGGGAGCTCCGAGGGTAAAACCCGCCCTGCCCCACCCCATAATGCACGCAAATTCTCAGCTAATTTTCAAACAAATTCATGATTCTTTTACCTATCAGATCTGTAAATGGTTAGGCAATCTTGATACAAATTCATAATGCTTTCAGACATTCTAGCACGTTTGGGAGTTGTATATACAATGTGACTTTATCACGGTAGAAGGAAGTTTATACCAAGATTTCATCTTATGTTCAGAACATCTACATCATCCACTGTATTCATAGCACAAAACTATTATCCCTAAGATCAGCATCTATATTAACCAAAAATCAATCGATATTGCACACAATATCAACAATGTACAGTACGTCAATATGCCATATGCAGGAAACCAGCAGGCTCCGTCGGGGCTGACTTACCAAATTCCCACTAATTACCTCAGTGTAGGAACTGCAAGGGTCCCAGATCATTAAAAAATGACCCAGTATAAGCTGTCTATAGGCATCCCAGCGAGCACTGCAGGGAACATTCTGTAAGGGCGATGGCTGGATATGGTGAAAGATGAAATGTTATCAAGAAACTTTGCGGATTTGCAGACATTCCCTGAGGCGGAATTCCAGTAAATTGTGGAAGCTATCAGGAGATTGTGCCTGGCTTGCGAAAACCCTCGCCACGGCATCTGCTGCGAATAACATGTATCTTCTGCAGCAACCGGATGTTGCAGTTATTCAGCTGGTTACAGACTGTGTGCTGAGGTTGACAGCGACAGTTGGCAATCATCTTGCAGCTACTTGTTGCAGTACAAAGCTGGGGCCACTGGGCCCCCTGTCAGTCTTGCCTGCGCAGATGAGTGTTCCGAATACGTTACTGCCAATAAACACCTCAGATCTTTAAGGTCCCCCACTCCTAACGCAAGTCGGTGTTGTCCCCCCACCACCAGGACAATTCTTGATTTGCTCCCCCACCTATGCTCCTGCTACCGGTGCAAGTTGGGATTGCCTCCCCACTGCCAGGAGAAGTTGGAATCGCCTACCCACCTATGCTCCTACTGCCAGTGCAAGTTGCTATTGACCCCCCACAGCCAGCGCAAGTCAGTGTTGCCCCCCCACCGCCGGGCTAAGTTGTCATCGCTCCCCTCCCAATTTCCCAATGGGGAGCAGAACTTGGTTTTACTCCTGGACCAATTCCCCCACCGCTAGCACAAGTTGGTGTCGCTCCCCTTCTTGTTCCCCCACGCGCAATGCAAGTCGGATTCGCTCCCCCACTGCAGGATCAAGGTGGACCTACTTCCCTACTGCCAGGACAAGTTGGAGTCACTGCTCCACCGCCAGGACTAGTTGGTGTCGTCCCCTCACCACCAGATCAAGCTGGACCTGTTCCCCTACCTCCAGGACAAGTTGCAGTTACTCCCCCACCACTAGGACAAGATAGACCTGCTGCGTAACTGCCACGTCAAATGGTCCTGGGAACCCACTGAAATCACGCTACGCGAACCAGTGAGTACCCTTCGGAATAATACACGGGCTTTGGGGTTTCACTTACTAACTATGGAGATATAGATTGTAGCACGATACTTGGATATCCACTTACAGTACGTATTGTTTTGGACAGACCTATTAACAGCAACTCATCTAATTTGACCCACTATCAGTCACTTTACTGTCGTCACCCTCATGTCAATGCAATAAAGTTTGGTGAGTTCGATTTCTAGAATATCTGGGGATTGCGAGAGATGATTTAGAGCACTATCGGGAAAGAAGGGTTTGGTACATACGTGGCTCAACCGAGGAATGTTATCGGTCGCTGTCTCAGTTTCTTCAGCTGTACATATCTTGTACACAATATGTCTTCATCGAAACCAATGAAACTCTAACCACCTCGCTCCTGGCGTATATGCTTCTCGACGACCCACTCCATCTCTTGATATATTGTGATCGCATCTCGCCCAAGAGGATAGTAACTAGGGCGAGGGCTACACCACTACTGCGGCGGAACTTATATCTGTTCCAAGATTTAGTTCACCAATGGACCTTTGACCCCGCAGGATGTGTACGCCAAATGCATATCCACGCCCCTAAGGAAGACTCTGAGAATGATGCCAGGCAGCCTTGTGAAGCAGCTGATGTAGCAGCTGAATTGGAAAATGAAAATGCCTCTCATATCCCAGGGGTCACATTTTCTGGCTCGTTATCAGATGTCTCAAACCTGACAGCAGGACGTGGAGACAGTGTCCATAACTGGGCACACCCTATTGGATATGGCATTGAATCCTGTGCAAACTCATATCTCTCTCATTGTCAAATCGTGAAACTAACTGAAACACAGGAGAGGTCAGAATTGTGATGCGATACTAGTCAAGGGGACTTGATATAGAAGGTCATTTTGAATCACGAGGAGGAGCTGAAACGTGGTGCCTAGTTTGATGACAAACGCAATTCTCAGAGATTATGTATAGGCTATATAGCCGGAGAGATTTGGGATTGTTACAAGGAGTGGAAGTTTGGTACGCAGTTTGATGATGAAAGCTACTCTAAGAGAGTGCATCAAATTTTCGCTGGAAGTGTATAAAAGACAAGGCACAGATTGATCGTCTATCTATTTGCCCCGTGTTAGCGGTTTATTTCAGTATTTAGTATTTTACGTAGCTGTTGCAGGAATGATTTTCTTGAAACTCTAAAGATTCTCATTGCGAATGAATTTGATGTGGCACAAGCTAAGAGGGTGAGGCTCTTAGCTTATATCTTATCAATGCTGCATATAAGAGGATGCCAAGAGATGTCTTTTCATGCCTTGGAGGCAATAATGTCTCTTGGCGTCAGGCAAATTGTGAGGCTTAAAAAATTATTTCACATTCCACGAAGACTTGCGATATTCATGAATTTGTATGGTGAATTGACTGTGGTGCAATGAATGAAGCTATACGCTAGACCGCCACAGCAATCGGATACAGAGGATGTGGGCCAAATTTGACCTCACCATGTCCCAGGGTTCGATGTTTGTCCTATATCATACTAGTACACCCACGACTGAATGGCTACAAACACGGCAATGCATACATAGTATCTGATACATCAATGTAAAAGCTCCCTTCTACCGCACCTCCTTCTCAATGCCATCCACTATCTCTCTAGTTACCTATGCCTCACACTCAGATATCAGCCATCCACACCCCAGGTTCTACTCTGCTGTCGCTGTTTTTAAACCTTCAAATTGTTCTTCCAAAATGAAATAGCCCCTACCACTAGGTGAAAACCACCTGGGTGAAAGGCTGCATAATTACATATCGCCCAATCACTGACTAGTGGGCAGTATTAACTTGTGTTTCTATTTAGTGAGCCAGCTGCGGATAATGCTTGAGCCAATGCAAACTACCGCTATTAGTTGGGAAAGTAAGCACAATCATTCCCATCATTAGCCAGTAAGGAATATTGATATTTGGATCTCCTGCGGGCACCGGGCTGTCCAACCTCATGAAAGTGAGATGAGGAGGAGCAAATGCAAGCCTGCACCTTGTGCAGTCAATAAAAGAACATAAGCAACAATTTATCCATATCTTTGAGGTGCTTATATCGTAGACCCTGGAGAGAAAATTGGCCTTCATTTCCCAGCCAAACGTCGGAATTGGATGCCAATCCCTATCTTGACCCAAATATTGAAGACTCTGGGTAAGTGCACGATTACCTGGTAGAACTCACATGTGTCACAATACTTTAAACTAACTATTATATTTCAGAAGGCCCTATGGCAACATAGTATATGCTAAAAGTTGGTGTGGATTCAACATTCCTGGAGATCAATTTAGCCACTACGATACCAGGTGTAATGAGGTCAATGCCTACATGCTGGTACACTAGTTTGATCCCGGAAGGCTAACTGACACTCAATTCACATTAGTGGTTGTTTTTGCAGGTTCCCTTAACCATGTCTGGTCTTGCATCAAGCTTCTTAAAACTAAGTACCATTCTGACGACTCCAAGGAAGTCCATCGACACCTGAGAATATTGGTCAAGGATACAGCTAAGAAACACCAAACAGTAATCGAGGATGGAAAGGCAAAGGGGACTGGTGATAGCAAACTGAATGCACCTGGTAGTAGGTGATCTTCCCCGGGGAGATTCAAACCGCCCCCATACCAGCATATTGTGTTACGGGCCCCATACCACTGGGCCCTTGCAAATTGCATACAGGTTATAAGGATACAGATTGTTTGTAGAACAAATTCTCCCAGAGCTGGGCCTCCGTTTCTTGGGCACACCTGGTCCGCTGATAACACTAAACGCCGAATTTCATTGGGGGACCTGGCATTACTAAGCATACAAGTGGTGCTCGGGGTTAGCAAGGCCCAACATGTCGAGAAGGCAAGCAGATGCCCTTGAGAGCTCATCGGTATCACTAGAGATGGCAGCCGGACATTACCTCACGCACCCACTACCAGTCTGCCTCTGCATGAGCTTATCTTTCTCAATTAAGAGATTGACATCCCAGTGTGGCTACTCCCCAACAATGCCAGCCAGCCCGTGGACCTCATGGTCCAGGAATTGCACGCCGAGGTCGGAGAGGACCGCAGCCAAACGCGTAAACATGGTAATGGGACACTCCTGTATTTTTATCCTAAAGCCTAGGATAGTGTGCGTTATAGGTCCTACCCGGCGCCGAACCCTCCGGGGCCCTAGTCCAATTGCCCGCCATGGCCTGCCCAACAGCCAGGGAACGAACTTTTTCTATTTCATTATTGGCCCCTTCCCCATCGAGGTCCCTGCCCCGTTCAAGGCCCTGAACAGCCCCCTGTGGATCAAATTTCGCCGGCTGGTGCCAGGCATTTTCTGTAATTTCCCGCCGAAGGCCGTTATCTTTTCTTGTATATTCCTGTAGACTTGTTATATGATATACAAAAATATTGCCCGTTTCACTGCTTACTAGTATGGATTCCATTTTCACTCTACCAAGAAGACCCGTCTTTATGTCCCACTTCTATCTCTTATTTTTCTAGTATTTAAGCTCCTAAACTAGTTGTGCCACCCTTATGTCTATAATCATACATCCAGAATCATACTCCCAGTATTATTTTCTCTCAACTATCGCACCACATGATACGCTAAGGACTATAGGCAGAGAACAATTGCCCAGAATCATATACCAGGAATCATTTGCCCGAGCCCTATAGCGAGAATCATACATATATTCAGAACCACCCACCAATGACCATTGCGCAGCATCATATGCCCAGAATTATATGCCGAAAATGGTACTCCCAAAAGAATACGCCCAAAATCATCCGCATATTATCATACACCAATTATCAATCCCCTATAATCATATGCCAATAATCATACGCGCTTAATGATAAGTCTAATATAACCTTTGGATTAGTTAGTTACTATGCAAAGTCAATAACCTTCTCAGCTAGAGGTAGGAGGTAATTTGAAAGCATCATTAGAGCTCTATAATATAGTTTCAGGAAAAGACTATATGTGTGAAACAGAAGAGATCAAATACCCGGCCCCCTTCTGGAGGGTCCTATATATAAAACGATAGAAAATATTTAACGAGAAGGTAATTCTGGTTGTAAACAAGACTAGATCAAGGAAAGCAAAGCTAAAGATAATTCCTGGAGGTGCTAAGACCCCACCTCTCTGGATGGCATCCTCGGCTCCTGACCTGCCACAACCACCCCCGCAGTGTATGCCAACTGAACACGTACACTCAGTCCCACTACCACAACCTGACCACATATGAGTCCCACTACCAGTAGTTCAATGGGGTGTTGGCGACCGCTGAACTACAGTGCTCAGGGGTTACTCCTACCACCAGTTCTAGATAGCCTTCGTCCATCTCCCAGAGACACCGTACCTCCGGTGCCACCCCTGGCAGCACTCCCAGCACAACCCCTAACAGCACTCCCAGTAGCCCCTCCAGTAGCACCACGACACTCATCGGCTACAGGACTCCCAGCAGCACTTGCACCATTACTGGTCCCATTGTCTACCCAACTCCCTCATAGGCCAGCTGTCCTGTTACCGCCACCACTGCTACCTCCTGCCAGTACGCTTGAATTCCCACCCTGGTTCCTCCCTATACCAACCCTCCTAGCACCACTGGTACCGCTACTGCCACCAGCCCCACTACAGCCTCCAGCATCAGGAAACAAGGGACGGCATAAAGGAGAGCGAGGGTTGCCGTTGGAGCTACTATCATTGCTATGGTAATTACCGCTACCACTGTGGGGTGGCGGAGGGGGCGGGGGAGCAGCACGCCTGCCTCGAGGATGAGTACGTGGCCCTGTACCAGGAGGAGGTGGTGGTGCCCCCGTTGAGATTCAGATTGCCCCTACTCTCATCCAGGTAGTAGCCCGATCTGGCTTCCCAGCCATGACCTTTACGATATTGTCCACAAGGCTTAGGTCGTGAACTATGAAGGTAACGCGACCAATATGTGCTAAACCCAATGCACCCGCTATAAGTAATTAATTAGTAATTTAGATAATTTGGTTAGGAGAGAAATTCACCTTACAAGTTATTATCATGACTATGAACTCTTCTGCCACCACTTAGAGGCATTCTATGGCAGATCTCTGCCAGCCCAATTGCTGCTCGAGTGTCAATTCTACCACGATTCATGACTAAGACAATAGAAGAGAGTTTTGGGCATGAAGTATCCCCCATTGCGGTGGTACTTTATAATTTTCGCCATTGGAACCCTGCCTGCAAGATAGCTCACTGGCTGCTATACCTTATTATTTACTCTACAGGCTCTCCTCTGACCCAGATGCCTAGTGGGAGGCCCTCACTTCTGCCACCCTTTGGGCTCAAGAACCTGTGATTTTCACAACAGTTAGGGGGTATCGACCCAGTGTACTTTTAGTTTTGTTTGTTTGTTTTTCTTTTTGCAGGGAAAGGTGAGTAAAGAGGAGATAGAAGGATCAAAGAAAGAGAGATTATGTTTGCTTCAGTGAGAATTTGACAAAGGACAATCGGGGGTGGGCGTTTGTGACTCTCCCTATATGGATTTGTTCATGTTGGTATAGACCTATAGTTTCCCTAGTAGCTGAGTCGTGATATTAGGAGTTACTAAAAGTGAGATAGCTAGTAGGAGAGAGATCGATAGAGGGATATTATATACTGACCAGAATACGGAGAATTGGAATTTCATGCCCCATATCTATCAAGACCCCAGCCACCTCGTCATTTATCTAAACCCCCCTGTAGTTTAGATATATATTGATTTATGATATCAGATCAATAAATACCAGATTTAGGTATGACTTATGGGGGGTCGATATATATGTACACTTGAATTGTACAATGATTAAAGTCACGTAAGGCTCTAACCTAAAGTTCACTGAGACATACATTGTACAATCCCTCACATATATCAATTGCTTGAAAGTTGTGTATCATATATGGTATATGTTCTAACATGTTATATCTTGCTAGTTCAGTTATCAAGTGTATAATTATACTATAAAATAGATATCCCCATCCTTGTGTAAGGATGCCAAATATTGAGTTTGCTTAAATAATATATATTCTATAATAGTAGAATCAATCAGTAGAGGCCTAGACCAGGAGAGTTATTCATACTTAGCAGTTGTTTATGAGAGCTGCCATTACATATCTTGTTGCAGGACCTTGATGTGTAACTCTTGATTGATCAGGACGATGTTTTCAAGATAGTAACCTAAGTCCACTTTTGCTTATAAGAGAGGGCAAACTACCACCTGACTTTCTCATCAGACTCAGATCTTCAAGCTCTCAACACTCTCTCCAACACCATATTCAGCTCGCTCTATTCTCCGACCCCCCATCGTACTCCCTTCTTTCGCACATTACTGAAGTACAAGAAAAATATCTTTTTCTTGCCGGGTTACTCTTCTGACACACTCCTTAACCTACCTACCTCCTCTGTTCTAGTCCATATCGCAGTAGCACGTAGAAGCTATAAGTACAGCTACCAATAGTAAGTGAGCTTGCATCTTCGGATAGGCCTTTCCTTTTATTTGCCCCACCATAATTCTGAATTATAAGCCCAAAAATTATAAGCACAATATCATACGCCCAACATCATACTTACAACCTCATACCCACAAAATCATATACATAAAATCATACCTAAAAACTAATCTGGTTGAATAGAATACCCACTTCCCTGGGGAGTGACTTCAACTAATAAGTGGAAACCGCTTCCAGCAGGTACTCATGGCTACTCCGTTCATCCTGAAACGATTTACGGGAATAAGAATAGGACAAACCTTAGCTCTTTGGAAACTGCCTTCGAACGTGCACATGCACATCAGGGAAATTGCTTGAAAACAACGCCGTAATTTCGTGAGAGAATATAATGAGTACCAAGCGGTCAACAACTAGACCGAAGTCCAGGTAGATCGGGAGATAATTGCTAAGGAGAATTAGATCCTGGAGCAAGAACGTAAGGCCATCTTCTCGCATTTGGGGTAATACTCTGCAAATCTGTTTGATCAGGATGGCTCCCATATCACGAATCGGCAAATTCCTATTGAAGTTGATTCCCCACCAAATTCACCAGCTCCATCCTTGAATTCTTCACCAAAATCTTCGTCCTATAGCTTGAATGAAGAGCCTAGTTGACCACATGGTTCAGCGACCGAGAGGTTCATCAATGGGGTCTACATGGTCAGCAGTCTCAACATCGAATGTGCTATGTACTTCTTTATTGACTTCCACCCACCCTCCTACTCTTAACTAGTGAAGTCGTTAATTCAGTATAGATGCAGCTGCAGGATTCCGAGTTGCTGCCATCATTGCACCCACTATGTGGTTGGCAAGAGCTGCGATATTTGATACCAGTCGTACGAGAGAACCTATTTTGGGGCGCACTATGTTCAAGATAAGATTGGGATGGCGAAAACCCTGGTACACATCCTCCAGAAGACAGTCAGTAATTTTTAAACTCTGTCTTGTCAGTTGAGAGATCCCCTTACTAATATTCAGACATGTTTAGCTCATACAAGTCCCTCGATTCCTACCTGCAGAGAAGAGCGGAACTCTAATTACTAGTTAACTGCAGAGGATATGGAAGGAGATTTGGATATGACAGTCTGAGTGAATAAGCTCGATGAAAGGGGTAGACCGTTGATTGGCTGAGTGAACCCTGTTGGATAGCTTTTGCCTAACGCAGAGGTCTATGAGAAGTGGAAGGAGGATGAGGATGATCAAGATATAGATTTTATTGATCTATATGAGTCTGATGAGGAGGATGGCAATGGCTCAGAGGAATCTGATGGGATCTATGGCGAAGGGATAATCTATAAAGAAGAAGAGGAGCTGGAGGAGGAAACAGACTATGACGGCGATGATGACAACAATGACAACTACCACGACGGTGGGGAACGAGAGTGATCTTATGAGAGTCTTAGTCAGTCTGAGAATGGTGACCTCGATATGATAGGTGCAGGTGAAACCTGAGGCTCAAGTTTAGGAAGGACAAGCCGGGAATCGGATACCTCTCATTCTGCACCTTCTACCCGGGGACTTTCTCTTGATATCTCAGAAAACTCTTTCCGGACTAGCACTCAAGAGATTGGAGAGAGACTGCATAGACGGGCATTGACCCCCAAGGTATTCTTTATTACACCAGAAGATCAACAAGTCACTATCAGACACATTATTATCGAGAGACACCGGTAATTTACTAGGAACGCCTGTTTTGTCAGTAATCTCAAGGCGCCTGCTTGGGGAATTACTCAGAAACAAGGAATTGATCTTGAAGAGATAGGTAGAATTGATCGTTAGATGGATAGGCAAGCTCTTCTCAACCTGTGTCGGCAGCAATTCCCTCACCCTATAAAAAAGGAGCCTGAGAATTAAGAGCTTCAACTTCCCTTATTTCTTGTGCCGTCTGCTCCGGGTTTCCTTTTCCCTCTCACCTGAGTTCCTGTTTGCCTTACCCTTCTTATCTCAATCCCCATTCCTTTCGCCACCACGACACTCAACCCGCCATTTATCCTCATCATGATTTCTTCGTTGTAGGTGAATAGTTGACCCATATTCTTTTTTCCATGTCTAACAAGGACCTGGTTACTCTCTCATTTGTAATTTTTGCTCGGCATGCAATTCCTCTTTCTTCTACTTTTTTACACAGGATGCCCAAAGCTAACTATCATTAGGATTTAATTTCTTTTATGATAATTTCTAGTTTCTAACGAGATTCCACTGGCTTGTACTTAGTCTAAATGAGCCCGATTGCGCTTTACGGATTAATTACACAGTGGTTTAAAAGTTGGAACCAATTCCTCACAAAGATAGATGATTTCTGAGCATTGATAAAAATTATTGGTGATGTATATCGCGGGAGCTGCTGCAGTTCAAACATATATGCCGAAGCCAAACACTCAAAATATACGCCCAGACAACACTTTAAACCATTCTGTCAAAGTATATGCCCTGACCATATGTCCAAACTATAGGCCCAAAACATAGGCCCTGAATATAGGACCAAAATATAGGCCTACACCATACACCCAAAACATGCATCCTATAATCCTGAGAAGCATAAAGAGCTTTGACATAGTGAACCCCTGCCTATGGCATCACTTACCTTTATACCGAAGTACACTGATACCGCCCTTCCCCTATCCTGAAATAACCTAGCATACTTCCTGTTCTGTTGCCTCAAATCACCCACTTTACTACAAGATTATTTGTTATTTGTTCCCCCAGATAGCCAGATACGACTTCATGTTCCATGCCATAGCCTGAAAAATATACATTCAAGAAGCTATATCTTAGCACTAAGACTGATTACATTTAATTGAAATTTAAATACCAATATGTGAGAAAATAACTACATGTATTCTCCTAGAGAATCTAATCTTGAGAGTTTACATGAAAGACTTCAATCTCAGAATCAGAATCAGGATCCATGATCTCACAATGTACCAGACCCATAATAAAGCTACAACTTGTACTTCCACTACATATTATTTTCTTTGAATAAACAGTTGCACGAATATAAATGCCTGCCCCCACCAGAGTAAGAATCCCTTCGTATTTTGAACTATCAGTGTATAAGAATACAGCTACCATGTCTTACCGTGGTAGCTTCACATTCTCTAACTTGTGCTCGTCTATCTTGACTCCCAACCAATACAGCTGACCTAAGACGGGAGTATGTATTCCAGCCTTTGAAAAGTCCATCATATATGCCACAAACTTGTGTAAGCCAGGCCCTAAGATTATTGAGCATTTGACTTACAGAAGGAGCATCTGACCTTATGACCCCAGGAAAGCGAGTACAGATAAGGATGTGAAAACAGGCTTGGTTGCAGGTTACTCTAGTTGTCGAGAGAGCTCATGGGGAGGCCCTCGGTCTCAAAGAAATAATGCTCAACAGGTACATTGGCCGCCCGACACAGACGAGTAAGTGGAATGACATCCGGCTCACCCTGGTCTAATATAGCAGTAGTAATGAGCATATTGCTGATCGGGTTTCATGATATAAATCAATGATGGATATTTATAGTGGTAGAATACGAACAATCTCCTGTAGACCTCTGGCGATTGAAATCTCAACACTAGGAATTTCATCGTGGGTTGGTACCCCTCTCCCCTGTTCTGATAGCCTTTGTTGCCTAGGAGGGTGATGGTCCTGCCACGTCCCTCTTCCGTCTGATTCCCTTCCGATAGCTTAGGTATCTGGGTGCCTTCGTCAACGGGGTTTCATGCTCTTCCCCCTCTTTCTCCGCACTTGTTTTGTTGCCCTTGCTTAATATTTGCAAGGTCGGCAACCCCTTCGCCTCATCTTAGGCATAGCGCAGCTTCAGGTTATTGGTGAAATAGTGCCCCTGGTGGCTGTGTTCGCGGGTATTGTACTCTCTCCTGAGCGCTGCGGTCGGTACGGTCAAATTGTGGAAAAACTGTGATCCCTTGGTGGTCTTTTGTCTCATTCTTCTCGGTGTGCGGTCTATTCTTCCTTTATTCGCCGCCCAGTTTTCGCCCCGTTGCTTGATTACAACTCTCCCACGATCGTTGCCTGCACCCTACTACATTCCTCCTCTGGCTCTGTGCCCTGTTGATGGTCTTGACTTTTGTCTTGTTCCTAGGAGATTTCAGCCTTCCGCCTCTGGCACAGCCCCTTAGGGGGCGGGGCTATGTACCTCTTCTCGTCTGGGTTCGGGTGACCACCGGGTGTCACTACTTATGCCACACGTTGCCGCAGCGCCAGCTTAATTATATAGATCTCCCTCTTGTACTCGCCTCAACTCTCGCAGCAGGGCTATATGCCCCCGTCACTATGGCCCTTGTGTAGGCTCCTGTGGGTTGGTTTATCTGCCCTTTAGTCAATGGGGTTCGGATTTCTAGACAGGCTTAAAGTATTCTTTCTTTGGTTCATTGGTTTCTCACTGTCGTTTTGGCGCTTTTCTTTGGGGTTGACGTCTGTGGAGGCTTATTGGTTCGTTGTTTTCAGGCCTTGTGTTTCTTCTGTAGTTTTTACCAGTAGTACCGGGCCTTCACTTTCTACCTCTATTCAAAGGAGTTTAGGTTGATCGGGCAGGGTTAGATGGTGTTAGCCGGGGAGACGGGGGATTGACTGTAGAGGGAGGTTTTTTGTCTACATCGGCTAGAAGCTGGAGCGACTTTGTACCTATTTAGCTGCCGGCTTAATGAACAAATGTAAACGGGAAAAAAAGAAACAAAGAAAAATCTAGAGTGATAGAAAGATAATTCTAGTGTGTTAAGGCAAACCGATTTGGTGATAGGTAAATACCACAAAATGAATTTATCAATAGCAGCCACGTATATATTAAGTGAATCTATAATATATTTGATTGAGTACAATCAAATTGCGTATCCATAGTGGGAATATTGAAAGGTCGGAAGGGAGAAGGTCCCTTTAAGGATCAGAGTCCGGAATTCAGAGCCTGGTCATTTTGTCTTTTCCTACATGATGGACTCAATCACACTGCTGAAAGACTTTTAAGCTAGCGACCCGAATATAATGGCGTATGCTAACTCCAATACCTCTATAATAGCCTGTGATTCCCGAGTCCTCAGTTCCTACATTCCAGCAATCCACCCATCTCTATCCAATTTGACTGCCTTACAACCATCATTTGCCCATCCCAATCGACATACCTTAAGTTCCAACCGCTATCCGATCTGTGGTGACTGGCAATTGGCCAAAGGCTTATCTATATCACTATTAGTATGAATAGTACTGATAGAGGGCAGGTACCCGAGTCTTGACTCTGACAGAATCCAGAAAAGACTTGGAGAAGAAGAAGTCAGCCTTCAATCGGCCAAAAGAAATTGTGTGAATGGTGATTCACTAGTCAGAATCAGATGTCCAGGTCAGTAAGTCCTCCGTTGAAGCTTCTGCAATTGCAGTATATGCCATTACTTGAGTCATAAATTAAGAAAAGATACAAAGATAGCTTTTACTAGGAATAGGTATGATATAGTATGACAGTCTTAGGAGTATAGTTAGAAGAGAATAATTCTATTGGATAATGTGTGACTTAGATAAAAGAGATACAATGAGGAATTACCTTTTATCACTTGAAATGGTATTCAGAAGTCAGACTGCTATTTAGAATTAAGTACCTCCCCTTCAGTCAACTTTCTGTCTTTCGACCAGCCTCGAGGAACATATCTTCACGTTAAATTAGAAGATTTGTATTTGCCATAGGGGTGAAGGCGTTGTATGTAAGTACTCGATTGGTATTAGTCAACTCGGACAAAGGTTCAGATTTGGATATATATCATCATAGCCCAACAGGGTATACTGACCATATACCAAATTTGGACTACTCTCATAGACCCAGATGCCCAAAGCACAACAGTAAATACCATATATCACAATTCTCAATTTATGTAGCCTGACAATAGCACTGAGCTTGACTATAGCAACAATCAACCAGTATACGCACAAAAATTGATATGCATAAACTTTATTATACTCAATTCAATAGGAGCGTGATTAATAGATTTAAAGATACATATGCAAGTAAAGATATTGAATCACTAAAGACAAGCTATTACAAGCACTAGACAATACAACTAGGTCTGCTTCTTACACCATTCAGCGATACATCAGTCTTCCTACCGGTAGTTTGTTTATGAATCATTCTGCGATAATTGAAAACTTTTATCTGTGTACCTAAGAATATCATAAGAGTTAAATGAAGTGGTGGAAAAGAGACAATAGGGTATATAGTATATACTGCGACACATGGTCGAAAGCAGAAGATAATATAGAACTATGATCTTCGAGGAGCAGAGATGTGGACCTATTTTCAACAATGGGCAGATCGTTTAGGCCGTGCAATTGGTATAGTACGAGTGATGTATATTATGCGCGGAAAGGCTCTAGCTCATCCAGGTGGCACAAGCACAAGCTTGATGAATGACCACGACAGATCTTCAGCTAGTCAAAAATCTACAAGCTTTCATGGATTTGATATTCAGGGTTGAAGTCCAGGCAGTATAGATGTTCTTACTCAATTGGAAAGATGCACTAAAACAGTGATTAGGCGTAGAATTAGTAATTTGCCAACACCTGCAGGATTGAATTAACACGATTTCGAAGAATATTTTCGAAAGGCATTTCTTGTAACCAATCATGCATTGAATTATTCAAACAACCTGGCCTCTCTTTGCGCCTTCAAGTACCTTGGCTCCAGCAATAAAAGACCCGGCGCAACAATATTAACAGGATATTTGACCGGGCCTTGCATCCCAATAGTTGACAAACCTAGAACAAGCCTACAGACAGAGGGACAGATTTCAATTGCTGTTGATACTTGGACTTTACCGAAGAAACTCCTATTTCTAGCAATTGTAGCTTATTGGATATCAGATATCTGCCAGATGGAAGAAATACTCATTGGGTTTTAGGAAATAATGGGGCCTCAGACTGGGGATGATATACCGGGGATAAGAAATAGGCTTCTGGCCAAATACTGGATTCAGGATAGAATGCGTAGTTTCACCACGAATAGTGCAAGCAATAACCAAACGCTCGCAGAACCCTTTAACCGTGCTTGGAATTTATTATCAGTCAAATTGTCTCAATTCGAATATCATATTCCCTGTATGCCTCATGTAATTCAGCTTATCCTGAGTGCCTTCATAAGTTCAATGAAGGTTATATTGAGAGATAGCTATATGCTGTCTATCTTTAAGGCCGATTATATTGAGAAGATTAGAAGATCTTAAAATGGTTTTCACAAGACGGTTGAAAAGGTAATCTGTTCAAGATCTCATACTGTGAAATATATCTTTAAATATTCTTGGGTTTTGGCATAGAGACCAGCTGCAAGTATTAGCAGTGATGTTTTAAGTCTTGACATACACCTAAATTCATGCACGTAAATTCACACACCTAAATTCATATGTCAAAATTCATACGCCCAAATTCATACCCTAATCTTTATCTCCATCATTCCTCCATTAGACACCACCAGTCAGAGATTATGGTAATAAAGTTATATATGCATTAGCATTGGAAAATGAGTATCGCGATTGGAGTTTCACCTCAATGATGACAACATTTCATAGCAATAAAGGATGACAGGGTTAAGATTCCAACTACCATCCTTTACAATGTCAAAACTGCTTGGAACTCCATTTTACATGTGTTAGCGAGATTAGTACGGCTACGGGAATTCACAATGGACTTGTTACAAACTTATCCTGAGTTTTGGCATATATGGGCAACATCGGAGGAGTGGAGGCAGGTTGAATACATCTTGGAAGTACCACAGCCCATGCGGTTTTGGACTTTATAGATGTCAAAAACACTAGTATCATCATTGATTATGTTTTTCAGGTATATCAAGATATTTTTGATAACTTGGATATGCAAATTGAAAAGTTGGAACGAAAGCAGATGCAATGGAAGGTTGATATTCTTGAAGGTTTGCTTAAGGCGAAATTAAAGAGGGCTCCCTACGATAGTAAGACAGAAACGCCAGAGGGATTTTGTTCAGTCTTGGAACTTATCTCAATCAATATTACAAACTTAATCTCTTTCGTGAATAGGATATCGATGATGCCAGTGGTGGGGCTGAGTATTAGACGTCATATAAAGAGAGGTTTATAGTGTATTATGATCTCTGCTATGTACCAGCGAATTCCCAGGATCGGGATACGCCAATTCCACAGAGGTGGCTGAACAGCTGATCTCAAGATCTTCAGGGATTGAGACCGAGTGTGATTATAGTTAGCGTGGGACTTTCTTATATGGAGAGTGATTCTGAGGTTGAATTTCCAGATTCAGCCACCGAGGATATTGATGCCCTGTATCACATAAGCCAAGATGGAATCTTTTACTAGGCAAATATGCTGGAGTGGTAGAAGGTTAATGGAAGGAGATTCCCGAATATATCACAAATGGCTAGGGAATTTCTCTCGGTCCAAGGAGCTAGTGTTGGAGTACAGTGTGTATTTAGTATCGCAAAAGATGTTATTCCCAGTTATCGCTCACACCTGAAAAGTAGCGAAATTCGAGCATTAATGCTGGTCGGAATCCACCAACAGAAAGAATTACAGCGGGAGCTAGATTTTCATGATAGTCAACGGGAGGCCAGCAAACTTGAAGAAATGGTACCAGTGGATAATTATCGTTCTTTGGCAGATTGGAAGGAGGAGGGCACGGAGAGAGATAATGATTGTATCTCGGATGAGGGTGAGTTATAAAAGAAGGACACAGCATGGTCTTTCATCAATCAGGATGGCACCTGCATATTTGGAAGAGAACCAAGACCTATGCTTCATCATGGTGGGTTGATTAAATTTCGATATGTACACCCTCCACTATCTCATAGTCAAAGTCAAGATGTTGATTCATTGACAGACTCTGAAGAATCCGGTAAGGTGAACGAATTTGGTATAGTGATATTAACATGTATATTGCAGTAGACATGGAGGAAGGAGAAGGATTGGAAGTGGAGGAGCCACAGATTTCAGGAGAAGAAATGAGTGATCTTGAAAGTAATCACGAAGGAGATAACTTAGATGGTGGCAGTATTGATAGTTTAGCTATTGATCAGAAAGAGATTTATTCCAAGGAAGCTAAACTGGGAAATACTGTTTTCACTTCCTGTTTTACGAGTAATCCAGAGAAGGTGCAGGATATTTGTTAATGCCCCGATTTGGGTTACGATCAGAAAGCCGACTAGAACCGGTGCGAAAGACAAGCAAATATCTCGTTTCATTTCGTCTCATTTCATATAAAGTAGTTCTGAACTCAAAGACTGTCGCAGTTGGGAATTAGGTAAATATTTTTACTTCAACTTAAGCTATTTGGTAGAGGGTATTTTACATCATAAGCACAAAACCATATAGTCAGAAAAATTATACCTCTTGAAAGATCATATGTCCACAAAAATGATATCCTCAGAAAAAACATAGTCCCTGAAAAATCTTACACTGAAAAACATCATATGCTTGAGAAACTATGTATAAAATAATACTCTAGTATTGAACTTTTTCAAAAGGTTGTGAAAGACTCGCTTGACAACAGCTTGCGAATCCTATTTTGTTTAGATCTCTCTGTTTAATTAGCACTTGGCAAGCCACTTAATTTCGAAATGCCCAGTATATTTGATACTTCATGGGGAAATTCTTAGCACGGTCTCAGCAGATGCTATTGTACAATCAACCTTTGAATAAAAACGCTGGGAGAGTTGTGGGGCCCTTTCGCAACCTTTGAGAAAAACACAATAATGGCGCCATAGAGAATAGGGTAAACATTCAGCATACCATGAAATGGGTTAAACTTTGTGGTATACCATGATCGAAGAGCACACGGACATTGGCGAAAAAGGTCTATTTTCTGTTAGCCCATCGGCAAAGCATACCCAGATTTGTAGTCAGCAAAAACCAGCAGTAGTGCTAACTGTGACTAGTGATTATTATTCGCTGCCCACTAATCACATTTAGTGGTTATTAGCCACAAATCTTGAGTAGAATCGTGGCCCCTATTTAATTCTTTATTCCGCCTCTAGTTATAATAATTGTTCATTAACCACTACTTTATTTCTTCAATCTTTGGTACCGTAAGAAAAGTATTGAAATATAGTTATTGCTTTGGACTGTAAAGAGCAGAGTTGTAACTCATTCTTTCTCTCCTACCATATACATCAAAATGGATTATCCCAAAGCTCCAATATGCACTCTGGCTGCACATATCCAAGCTTTCCCCTATATTTCACAAGAAGGTTACAAAGCTTTCAAACTACCTGATCCCTTCCCAGTGGATATCCTACCACTGAACTTTACCCGTTCTCTATGTCGACAAGATGAATAAGGCCCAAAGCGGTTATGCGACTACCAGCTTCAAAAGCCATTATCCTCATACTTAAAGCTATTAGTAAGAATGAAACGAGAAGCCTAACCAGCACAGACAAATGGACAGTTTACATGTAGACATTGATTTAGAAGCAATTCTGGGTTTATCTTGAATGTCTTGAAATAAATATTTAATTTACTAATTACATTACATGGAATAAATTGGTAAGCAACACGGTAGAAGTATTTTGCCAGATTGACTCCCATAGAGAACGCGCTCCTCCAACATCCCACAAGGTTACACTTGAGAACTGCTCGGCTTTAGCTTCCAGTATTAAGCAAATCCATATTAGTTATAAGGGATTCTATTTTGCTTTGGGTAAAAATGACGAAAGGATCTTTGTTATATTTAGTGCCAAGCTGATATTGATTTATGGAGACAAGATCAGAGAGTATGTGAAGAAGCCAATGAGTTGGAATATCAAGAAATATGCATCACTGAATCCACCAGCACTTCTGAAGAACACACGGTATAAAGACTATGAAGAATACCACCTTTCGAATCTTTATCTCTGTTGGCGACCTTGTGCATGGGATAGAGTATATCACTAGAGAATTTACATAGACCAGGCATATGCCAAGGTTCGAACTTTAACTACCAAGAATACTAACGTGTAAGGTTAAATAAAAAGTTACTCTTCGCTTTATTTAAGGCCATGGGGGCCATAATAAGGGCTCAGAGGATTCTATTGGCTGCTATTGACTTAGAGTGTTTGCAAGGGTATGAGGAGATAGTAGGAAAGTGTTTGGATAATAGGATATCTTTTGTGACGGATAAGTAGAAATGCATAATACTACAGGCATGTTTAGTAAATCTGTTGACTAAACCACAGGTGGATGGTGGAGATGTGAAATATGTTTGGGCATCCATGTGTCCCTTAGGCGAGTTTGAAGATAGAGATTTCTGTATTACTGGGCTAAAGCGCAGGTTTCTTTATAAGGTTGGCTGTATTAGCTTTCTGAAAAGTGAGCACTATGAGCATTTTACTTTGAAATAGAAGGGGCACAGGTACTGTTTACTAGCTATAGTTCATGCAGCTAGTAAGAAGGAGTTCCTGTATAGTAAAGCATCAAAGTAGTTGGTTCTTAATAGTATTGTATAATAGCTTTTGGTTATAAAATGAATAACATAAAGTTTTAAAAGTATGCATACCAGTGATGTGCAGATTTTGATGTTATGGACACAATCCTTTCGTGATATAAACAGCAGCCAGATTCCTTCTACTATCCTATGATGAAATTACATAATGGCCATATTAGCTACTTAAAGTTTGAGCTCATATTGTATATGGCATGCGCGAAAAGGATACTTCCAATCATACCGCAAGCCCTATGCGAGAAATATTAGACTGAAATAAGAAGCCTAAAGCCATAGGCCCAACACCATTAACTGAAAGACCATATACTCGGGATGATACCAAGAATCATAGGCCAAGAATCTTACTCCCAGAATCATATGCCCAGAATCATACGCCATGAATCATACGCCCTGAGCCATACACCTAGAGTCACACACGGAAAATCAAATGCTCAGAGTATGATACGCTCTGAATTATATGGTCAAAATTATATGCTCACTATCATACCCTTGGAGAATCATGGGAATCGTATCTTAGAGTCTATAGGGTTAGAATCAGAGACATAAAATGCATAGGAATAGCATTATACACTGACAGTAGTACGCCCAAGTTATGTATATCAAGTTCTGAAAAAACTTGGTTCATAATATATACTGGTATGATAGTGACATGGAGATTCAATAATACAATATATAGGGGTTTCGGGCAAGCATATTAGTGGTCACATGATATCAATTGAGGAGAAAGGGCGGGCCCCATTAAGGGTCAAGGACAGGATAAGAGAATAAGGCCTGACTAGTCAATTAACGGGGAAAGGAAAATCCACACCCTGCCCTATGACTTATACGGGCTGCGCCTAGGATGGGGCGGGGAGAATAGTCAACATTTTGAACCCCAGATAGAGTCAGGACGGGGGGCTATTTGGAGAAAAACCGCGCCCTCCCGTCCCATAATGAATTCTAATCTCGGATCGCTCTGGGCAAGAGGAGAATCACAACAAAGGCGAAGAGGACGATGAGGAAGATGAGGAAGATAACGAAGAGGAAGAGGACAATGATCAAAAGGGTGGGGGGGGAACTCAGGGTTGGACTGGACGGAGCTTGATGACACGGACGATAATACAGACCAAGAGGACCAGGATATCAAGGACAACAAGGACAATAAGGAGGCTGAAGACATTGAGGCCAAGGAGGGCGAGGGAGTGGATGGTTCTCAGAGGTGCCTGCAGGAGGACGTAATCATCATCGCAGATATCAGTTTCTATACCTTAAGTTAACTCAAGATTCAAATTCAATAATTGAACTACTAGGGTAGAATGGCGCACTAGGTCTCTCGACACAATGCCGCAGGGCGAGGCTGGGTACATTGGATCGGGAACTAGAGGAGGAGGTGGCGCGCTCTACTAGGGATCTCTTCATTGCTGGGTCACAGGCCGGACCTTCGATGCTATCTGACCCTGAGCAGATTAGATAAATTCTGGAGGCTATCAGTAATCACCCCTGGATTTCGCAACTCCTGACAGAAGATGCCCTCCAGTGTGTTGACCTCAATAGTGCCATGGACAGCCCTTCTGCTGGCCCCTCAGACACCTTCGCGAAACGTGCAGCACCCCCACCCTACTCCATTATCCCAACAGTCCCTCCAGCTTAGTGAACCTCATATGCTGCGACTATTGCTCCAGCTCCCACGATGCTGAATACTGCGTCTATTTTGCCACCTTCTACAACCTCTGATCCTGCGATGCTTATTGCTTTCCTCTCACCTGGTAACCCCACAGTGCCTTTAGCACCAGGAAGCTCAGATACTGTTACAATTGCTCCAGCTCCTACTACACTGAAGGCTGCGTCTATACCGCCACCTTCCCCAATCCCTGATCTTGCGATGCTTGCCAAGGTTGACTCTACACCTATAGCTGGCGAGGTACCTGACTCGCAAAACATCGTCATAGCGGGGGGTACAAAGATGCAAAAGCCGCAGCCCTACTGACGCAGCAGCCAGTTTGCCAAAAAAGTGATTTTGGATCCTTGGAGGAATTTTTTTGGCTTTCTTTTTGAAGCCGTCTCAGAGTGTCATGCTGTTTTGTGGTTCAAGTATGGGGATTTGTCTCTACTGACTAAGAGTAGTTTTTTCCTTTAGCTAGTGTCATAGTAATCATAGAGTTGAGCCCTTGCCTTAGTGTCTCACACATATCTGGATCTCTGATACCATGCACAGTATAAGATAGGCAGACCCTTTCACCCCCTTACACGAGTATTGAGGATTCTTAGCCTTGCTTGACCCTGCTGTGGCAGTTCTCATATAATGCTTGATATTCTTCTGAATTCAGCTCTTTTCGCTTTCTCAGTTCCGAATAAGCCTGACGTCCTGAGACCATTAATACTGGGATCCGGATGTTCAGGGGTGCTAATTCGACGTCCGGAGGTAAGGCTAGATAGCTCTAATCCATTTAGGCCCATCGTATATCTAGCTAGAATTAACATCGCTAACCGCTACTCTTTCTGTCCGGTTCCCGCCCAGGCCCCTACCTTAGCCAGACTTTATCCCATCCAACCTTTTCATAACAGTCTTGTAACTACAAGAATTCAGCATATCCTGATCACGAACCTAATGCTGAATGATGCAAAACCACTATTCTCAGGCGTAACTTGGGAGTCAATACTAACTGATACTCTGTCATACCGCTCTGGACTAGCGATCGTTACGGGGTAGGGCAGGGCGGGTTTTACCCTTGGAGGCCCCGCTGTTATACGCCCCTGAGGGGCATATTTTCTGCCTTCTCCCTCCTTCAACCCCCGTCCAGGGCCCAACCCCACTTATTCCCGGACGGGCCCCCGTATTTCACCACCAAAATTTCCCAGGAGCCTGTCCGGGGCATGCTTGGGGCGGGGCCCTGGCCCCGGGTAAGGGTGAAGAAAGGCGAAAATAGGCCCCGCCCAAGGCCAGTAAGTGAGGCTGTGGCGGGGAATTTTGCCGGGGACCCGTGTTTTCGGGACCCTAAAGGCCCCGTAACGAACAGTATCTGGGACCCTATGTCCGGCCTATGAGACCTGACTGATCCTGTTAAAGACAAGCAAACTATAGAATCTCCTCTTCTTTATATTGCTCGAGATCCATCCCATTCTCTAGCATCCCTATATTCTAACATCCATTTTTCTTGACGATTACTACATTTGTATTGCAACATAGCTAGTGAACAACCTAATTCACTCTGTCAGCCAAGAGCTTCAGTATGCAACCTAGCCCGCCGTAGATGCAAGTACATAACTGATTCTATGGGCCGCCAGCCAGCAAATTCCCTGAGTAGGCAATCAGCTTGTGCTTATACGCGATATTGTACCAGCTTGTTTGTGATCTAGCAGTCAGCCAACTCCCAGAGTCCAAGCAAACAATGAGAAGGGGCGTAGATAGGCCCTCTTACTTCCTAGGAGGAGATTCGGATCGGAATCATACCAGAACTAATCCTGCTTCTCGAGGATAAAATGTGAAATTACGAACCATCATGCTGGAGCCAGTCTCCTGGGTCAAATAAAACCAGTGTTCTCCGAAGGTCACCCAAGTGTCCCAGGAGCTCAACACTACAAACCAGAGGGTATATCGAACCGCAAAAGGAGCACAATGGACAGGAGCATCTTGAAACAGTTCTTTCAAATGACAATAGCAGCGATGGGTAGCAAAACCTAGGTGACCCTGAAGAATTACAATTAGATACTGAATCTGACACAGAAACACTTGATATTGAAGAAGGTACAGGACGAGCATGGCAACATGGCTCGCAGGAGGCTAGTGAACCAGGAAATCGTGGTCTGGTTCTGGTTGAAATTTTCATCACTTTGGGATTGCAACAAGCATCTCTTGCTGGGTGCCGCCAGTAGCTCTGGAGCGCATAATACGTAGTAGAGGCTACAGTCCACTGACGTTTCCATCTTCTAACACAGAACGATTTTTGACCCAGCTCCCAAACCATAGTATCACTACGTCTGGCGTCAGAAGCTCTCTCAGCAAAAATATTACCTTCGAGCCTGAGCCTGTGACGCACAGGACACACAGGAAGCCCAAAAAATAAACTGTCATTGAGGATGCTGGTTGACACCAAGCACACGGCAAGAAGCAACCGCCCATATATCAAAACCCTTCAGGATGCTCAGGACGCAACACCTATTTTCCGGGAGAGTTCTGCTAGCCATGTTCATCTTCTTCAGAAGTTCTGAAACACAACTTCATCTTCAGGAAGCTATTAGACATCAGCAAAAATTTCACTCTATGCCCGGTACACTTGGTGCCTCTGGCATACCTGGCGGACATAAAGTCAACCGTGAATCAGGATGCAATATCGATCTGAGGTGCCATTGGGATGTTAGGTCGCTTAACGTCCCGAGCCCTGACGCTATCCTGACATGGACCGCTATTCCCGCGGCACTCTGACAGCATCTGGAGCTCTGCTCTTGTACTCTAAAAGGGTCTGTTGCGCTGCTGTTGCGCTCTGACACTATCTGGTGCTCTACTGTTGCGGCCTAACTCTATTTATCTGTGCTGCTGCATCAGGGCTCTGCATGATAATCCACCACTCCATCCTGATGACCTCTGATCTTGGAGTCTTCTCTCTTGACATCCGATATTTATCTACAGCTTCTGGGCTTTGCTCATTCTATTGCATAACATCATGACCACCACCTCTGCCCTCTTGGCCTTGTTCGGTCCCACATCTTAGATTTAGATCCCAGTATTCTGATCTCTCTCTTCTCCATGTATCTACCTCCGATAGCCTCTACCTCCAGAGCCTCCCTGAGGGTGCTCAATTCTCCAGATTTCATATATTACGTGCAGTGCTGCTAGGTCGTTGCTATACCTTCTGATTTCTATTGGGACGCTCCTGTATCATATCATGATGCTTCATATTGTTCTTCTCTGATGTAAAGCTGTGATGTTTACACCATCTCCATCTCCCAGATGCCCCTGTGGTATCTACCTTTCACTGATTGTGTTCCAGATTTTGCTTTAAGTTCTTATATCAACTATCAAACCAATAGTATGAATATATTAAGCTACTTCACACATCCGCGATAAAAGGTTAAATTCAATTTCATTCACTAACGCTCCGATCCCGACCCCTTTCTTCCTCGCACTGTTCACCATTAGCTGTCCCCTCTTGAGCTTTCTCTTTTCTGTTTAGGCTTAGCGAGATGGATTGTGATCGAGTAAGACTCATAGTCCTGTCCAACAATTGTCCTGCGGTGACCTTGCGTGATCCGTCTGGACTCCGTGGATCAGAATCTCGAACTCTGACAACCCTGGCAGCTGATATCTGAAAGAGTTCAACAGACAAGTCAGTGTCTAGCGAATCATGTTAACTATACTGCTGCTCCACAAATGTCACAATACCCAGGAGGCCTGGAGTTTGAATTCAGTGAGAACTTTGAATTCGGTTGTATGGCCGCTGTGTAGCCTAGCTGGATGCCTGCCACTGCAGCTCAACAGCTACGGCTGCATGATTATCGGTATACCTATTATACCGATCTTGTCACATGCCCGACTCCTGCTATGTGTTAGCTCGGATGGTGCCACCAATATTGTCCACAATTATCACCGGTATATGCCTTGGCCAATCACCCCACATCTGAGTTTGCTGGATAAAAAGGTCTTTAGTGGTTCAAATCATGTTAGCCGCTGGAGTGCACCAGGTGGATTTGGGTGCAGCTGAACTCCTACCACTTCAGGCTTGAAATAGTATGTTACCTTATATACTCCTGTCTGCCAACCTTGTAGGGTATGACAGAGAATTGCAAACATTAAGCAAATTATCATGTGGTTGATACACTCAAGAAATTCTGGTTCAACAATCCCTGGTATTTTCTTACCTCGGAAGAACTTACTCTATATACCATTGGGATTCTGGCGGGATGCAAATGGAAAAGTTAATTTCTAGGCGGATTTTATTACTTGTTAGTTATTGGAAAAAGGCTAATCAACAAGCATACACTAACCTCATATCTGTTTGGGGAGCACATAAATCTATGTTTTTCCAGCAGGCAGTCCACACTGGGCACAGTCGCTGTCCAATTTTTTAGGAAGTCGTATAATTTTCCAATATCATCTTTTATGTGAGAAACAAACTGGAATCTTATCCTAGAGTTTCTACAGCTTATCTTTTTCGAGGATTTGTTCTACATCCGACATTCTGAGTCCATTATCCTTGTTTATCTATACCCGCTTTCTATTCTTATGCCCTGCTCTGATACTTCTATATTTCCTCCCTCGTATATAGGATCGAGCGCCTAAAGCCCATCACCATGCACCTCAGGTGTCAAACTAACGGGGCCTGGCAGTGGGTGAACAAACAGGATGTACAAGGGATTCAGAGCTTTTATATGGAATACTATAGCTGCCTCAGCTCCGCTCGCTGAATTTTGCCCTAACAGAGTATTTTGCCAGATGAACTAATTGTCTGGCGTACTTGATTTGCCGGCTGGACTAAAACTTCTAATTCCAGACATTTTAGCCCCGTGAGTGGTAGGTGGGGCAGAATATTACACTAAACTAGATGATAGGCGCAGCGGCGCAGTATCATTTCGAGCGGGCATTATACGTCCTGGAGCTGCTGGATTCCGCCTAACGAGTAGAGCCTCCTGTGATCCCGGGGGGGTATAAACTCGAATAGGGATAACCAATAGTTTGTTTTTCCGTTCGCTGTTTGTGATTGATGATGCAGCCCTGCTCCAGTAACTGCTGGAATATCAATGTCTTCTGCATCTAGGTCAGTGTCCGATTGAGTTTAACCAAACCCCAGGAGTTTTGGAACCTATCACTGATATCATCAGTTAGCCAAACTCTTTCCATTGGTGCTTGTGCCTCATATTCCATCTAAAAATCGGGATACATAGTGCTATAAATAGTTCTGCTCCAGGCAGGCTTTGCTGGGCTTTCAAGTGCTCCGGTTGTATTTGGCCGTGCAGGGTCCAAATGTAATAATTGGTCATTTGGTTGTGTTCTCGCTGAGTCAAGAGACCAGTTTTGTTGCCTTTCAGACCTCGATCTCATGATAAAATATTATCGGATGTGGCTTCGTATCTATATCCATTCAGATTTCTGACTCGTGGAGTGGGCTGGCGGCATGAATTGAATTGCAGTTATCTAGACATGATGGAATATTGAACTAGTGATCAATGTCGGGCAACTTTAGGCAAGATGGGAATAAGGTAGTTCAATGATGGCATGTATCTTGGGTATTATCAGGATGAGAAATCTGTGGTTATATTACAATGGACGGGTCAGGTCTTATAGGCTAGGAATTAGGCGTAGAGGCTGGTAGAATCACATACCATCACTCTGGATTCAAAGACAATATTTGCCTGTAACAAGCAGTTTTCTGCTTGTTCAATATTATCATCGTAACTTCAACGCTGTCAACTAGAATGATTGTCAAGACTCTAGGTGAAAAGGTTCGACAAGATGGGCGTCACTAGTATAGGAGGCTATGAAAAATCTAGCCAGAATGAGTATTGGTTAGCAACACAAATTCTAGCAAGACACTAACAATGCCTAATGCTGACTAGTATAGTCAAACCTCATATCCCAATGTTGAATCCGCAGTACTGAATGTATAATAATAGGGATTCACGTCATCCGCTCATGAGTTTTTACTAGATTAGTCCGTCGACGCCAGCCCAGTTAAAGACATAATGCGCGGCCTCTCTGAATTATGAAAAAAAAGCTCGGATGTCAACACGATTAGGTGTAAGAACTCTTAAAGGATGTGAGAAGCTCAAGTAAGAGTATTCAATGATATCTTTACTATCACATAACAGCTAACGAATCACAAACTGAAAATTTAAATAAAGTGAAATAAGATCTAGTCTAAGGTACTAGAGTTTGGGGAAAAACAAAAACCAAAAAAACCCCTGAGAAACTAAGAAAATCTCCGATTATCTTCGCCCAGCCCTGGGTGGGGTGGAGCTGTACAGTTGGGGAGATAGTAGTTGGGGGTTGCTTGGAGCACTATGGGCCGCAGTTGTCGTAGAAGGCCAGGATACCGACTATGTCAATGGAGGTGCTAGATTTGCCTGGGCTGGGGTAGCTGCTTGTTCAGTCAGTGTCACTGGAGTTGTACGAACCTGCGCATCAATCGGTTCAATGGTGGAGTTCAGTGGGTGTTCGTCACGGATTACAGGAAAGTGAGGTAAGAAGTCCTAGCCACTATCTATTCCCGAAAGTAGCACAGTTACTACCCCTTTACCTGTCATATAATGTAAAAGCCAGGGTATCCCCATAGCACCTTCTGGACATCACGGGGGTGCCCCTTCGTAGATGGCACTGAAGGCTCACAGGCTTACTCCTGCGAGAGTGGGCCAGTAGGAGTAGAGCACAGGACTTCTGCAATTTCCAATGAGATATACCTCCAATGTGTTGAGGGGCCTGGGGCTACCGATTTCCCTTTCTATATTGTCAATTAGATGTTGGGTTTTGATCTTGATGTTGACTGACAGACCCTTAGTCGTCGGTCGATACTTATCTTATTTAAAGTAATAATCCCCCTCAGTGGAGGGGCCGGCTGTTCCCCATCCCTCCCGGACTCTAGCTAATTCTCCTCTTCCTCCATCCTCTCCTACTTGTACTCGTCCTCATCCTCACCCTCATCCTTATCTCTCTGTGTGGCCGCTACGGTAACATAACAAACCTGGCGATTGAGGAACGGATATCTCCCATGTGTAGGCTCGGGTGTCTTGGGTAACTCGGCTCCATTCACAGGTGATATGATGAGCAAGAGATCAATGGGATCTTGGCCATGGCTGGCAAGATGCTAGTCTAGAAGGTCATTATTGCTATGAATGAAGATAAGCAGTCAGAGAGGAGAGGTCTTTCGGGTACTTGACGTAAGCTGACTGCACCCTAACCAGGCACCCTGATTAGATATCCTGGGTTTCTGATATCCTCTTCCATACAGTACCCTTTAATGACCCAGAGTAGACTTTGTATCCTCAGTGGTCCCAGGACACCACAGGCGATTCAACAGTTGGGGTCGCTAGCACACTAGCGATAGCCGAGGAATGGATACCCCGGTTCTGGGGCACCTGTTCGGAAAACAATATTGATTCTTACTACCCGTAGGTAAAAGGTTGAGGCCAAATTGGACTGATACTCTACCAAAAATAAGCTAGTGCAAGGCTCACGGGAGATAGATGGCAATAACAACCAACCCTGAGATTTTGAGACTTCTTCAGGACTGGTGCGTTCAGCAAGTTAAAGGAGGTTAAATGTATGGAGTTTCCTTTCTGCGTCGGTAACTGACATTCCCAGTTCATGCGTGAGTTCCCTGACATCCTCGGCATTTTTACTTTGTTTTTGATTAGTGTGAGGAGAGCTCTCCCGGGTTGAATAGAGCTAGTATTCATTATCGGGCCTCAGGTGCCTCGAAAATGACTCGCCCCGGGTGAAATTTCCGGCCCCACCCCCCTTACCTGCCCGGGGCGGGGCATGATTTTGCCTTTCCACCACCATCCTGGGGGCAGGGGCCACACCTCACCGATGCCCTGGACAGGTATCCCTTAAAGTTTGGTCGTGAAAAACAGGCGTGGGGTTGGGAGAAGAGAGAAAATATACCCCCCGGGCACTTGCAATGGCGGGGCCTCCGAGGGCCAAACCCGTCCCGCCCCGCTCTGTGAAGAATTCTAAATCCAGCGAGGCAAGGTAGATATTGCATCCGCTTAGGTATCTGTCTAGCATCTGGCGTCCAGTTTGCCAACCATTACATAGGCTGTTAGCTGATATTATATTCTACTCCTTCTTGGGCGATACTTGCAGCAGGTAACCACTATTCCAAATGGGGATCACTTACTCTTCTCCTTCTCTTACCGGGATAGCCAAGTCTGCAAGACGCCTACTCTGTACGAACTATTACTATATCTTTCACGAGACACTGGTAGTCTTGGACCCGGTAGCTCAAATAGGTATAAAGAGTTGGTATTGAAAGTAAAGTGTAGAAAATAACTTAGATGGTTGGATGAAGAACCCTCAACCAAGAGGTCGTACGTTTTTTTGGTTTTTTTTTTGGTTTTTATGATGTAATCATTGTTAAAGGACAAGAACCTGCATGCAGCGCTAGCTATGGCGTAAACAAAACCTTAATCCCAAAAACAAATAACAAAGTAAAAGCTCAAACATCATCTCCAAACTGTATCAAGTACTCGATACGACACCATCCACTGTATAACAAAGTAGGAAAAAACCATACAGCAATTTCAAAAGAAAAATTATAGAGCAGTCAGTAAAAAACATGCAAATGTGCCTCGGAGAAGAGAAACCAAAGCGCCCTGCGGCAGGAGGAGAAGAAGAAAACACCATTGAAACAGGAGAGGGTGCCCGGGATGGGAACATATGAGGGGGAAAATTCGTAGCAGTGGTTTTAATAAACTCAGCAAGGGAGAAAAGCAGGGAAGAGGAAGACCACAGAGGGGCGTCGGAACCGAGCGAGAGGACACCTTGGAGGAGGCGAGCTCTGGGTTCTGTTTTGGTTTGGCAACAGAGGATGGCATGGCTGAAGAATTCATCTTATTCCCCACACAGGGGACAGATGGGAGAAACCTCTAACCGGAACCAGGTGGGGGGGTGGGCTGTGAGGTAGCTCTTCTGGGCTCTGATCTGATGGATGTGACCAGTGGTGAACTTCCTGAGACCCATAAACGGGTGGGGTTTAGTTTGAGGGGAAATTGATAGAAGGCTGGGGGAGGGAGGAAGGACTTCCAATGTTCAATCATTAAGGTACGACTGTGTCTCTGGAGGGCACTAAAGGTGGACCTCCTAAGGCAGTCGGAAGGGAGGCGAGGTAAATCTGGTAGGAGAGACCCGTTGATGAGAGGGACGTAGGAATGGCCCTCTATTAGCGGGAGCACTAGATGAGAGACGGCGTCCACTAGTAGATAAGTGCGGACAGTGGGCTTTGGAAGCGGGGTCCTCCCGTGTAGGGGCATGACATTCGGGGGGAGGCGAGTGCATAGGTGCCTGTATGAGTCCTTGGCTCTGTATTTAATCAGGAAGGGCAACCTTTGGGCCAGCCTAGCAGCTGCCGGGTTAACGGTAAAGGGGGAGCCGAACAGACAGAGTGTAGCCATTCGTCTCTTGTGGGTGAGGAGTACTTGCAGGGGAGTTAGACAGGCTTCGGCTGCCAGGACCGAGAGGTTGATGGAGCGAAAACAGTTCGTGGTCTATCTCTGAACATGGCTGCAATGGTTGTCTATCTTCGAGAGCAGTCCCTTGGTGGGGACAAAGATGTCGGCTCCGTAAGACAAAATACGGAAAGTAAAGGACTAGGCCAGTTTGTGAAACAAGTGGGAGGGGACACCGGCCACAAATGTGCAGTAGCACCTGATCACGGCAAAAGCAGCTTGGAAGAGGGCGAGTCTGCCGTAAAAGTGAGCAGTAGAGTAGATGTTAGGCAGGAACTAGTAGCCCAGCGATATGAGCTGAGTTGCAGGGAAGAAAACCTGGCCATCAATGGCAATAGGGGGGGGCCGTAATGTACTGGTAGGGTCCCTCTGGCCGGGGGTACGCCAGTGGATAACTTATATTTTGGGAACTGAAAAGCCAACCTTCATCCTACAGGCTTTGGCTCTGATAACGCCAAAAGCTCTCTGGAGGTGTCTAACGTTCGAGCGATAGGAGTCGGAAGCAATAGAAAGACAAAAATCATTAACATAGTGGAGTACATGACTCCTGTGTAGGGGAACATACAAGCAAGAAACATAAATAACAAACAATAAAGGAGAAATAGGGAACCCTTGGGGGGGTACCCACAGTTCCAATGGAAAAAATCTTATGAGATCCATGAACCAATACGCAACACCGACGATGAGTAAAAAAGGAAAACATCCAAGGTACTAACTAATGGTTTATACCCCTCCTTTTGAGGAGGGGGCAGAGAATAGTGGCATTGACATTGTTGAAGCCCCCTTGATATCAAAAACAAGTGAGGAGACTTTGAGGCCTGGGCGTTGCAGGTTGCGAACAGAATCAACAAGAGCAGCGCAAGTATCAAAGAAAGATAAAGCTGGTCAAGACTCACATTGATTGGGGGATAACAGGCCTTGGAACCTGGCAAGTGCGGAGAGATGAGTGGCGACAATTCTTTCCAGAATCTTGGAAACTGTTTCCAATAGGACAATGATCAGGAAGGAGGTGGGGGAAACATAAGAGGGTTTGCCAGGCTTGTCAAACACGACCCCATTAGCACATTTGAGTGAGGTGGGGTGATGGCTAAAGCGGAGCAACAGGGAGAGGAGGAAGACGAGCACTTCAGGAGCGGTCTGGTGGAGGTGTTTCCAGATGGAGTATGGTAGAGAGTCACTGCCTGCGGCCGAGGTGGGAGAATATTGACCCAGGCTAGGGAAATGTCCTCAGCTCTGAGTTCCTGAGCATCGGTGAAGGGTCTGAGGATATGCGTGAGTGAGGGAGTAGTGTGAGGAGGAAAGAACTGATTAAGGAGGGGATTGGTAATGTCTGTAGAGGTGGAGGCATCGTTGAAGGATGGAAAACCGGGTAAAGGCCGTCCAAGGTGGAATATTTTGACAGTCCAGATGGACCTGGGGGTGGCGCTAGACACCAGGGATCTGGAATGGGAACTTTTAGCGTTCTCTATTCCCTTGAAATAGCCATGGTGTGAGAGTCTGGTGGAGCCTACCTGCTGGGGATTACCGGAGGATTTGGCCTTCCTTGATGGGAAGTGATATTAGCTTCGGAGGAGAGAAAGCAGAGTAGACCACCAGGGTTTGGAGCGACTGGAGCGGCGTGAAAGCCGGGTGTGGAGGGAGAGTAGTAAAGTAACGGAGAGAGCAGAGGAGTCGAACCAACTCTCAAGAGCAGGCCTGGTGTGGAGGGACGTAGGGGCACGTAAGGCGAGATCTTTCAGAGTGGGGGAGAGGGAGGCCCAGTCTGTCAATAACCGGTTGGGAGAAGAGGAGGAAGGTCGTAATTTCGGGTGTGTTAAATGAAGGGAGATCGGAATCTAGTCAGAGCCAGTGGAAGGGAGGGTTGCCTCCCATGAGTGAACAAATAGAAAACAAAGCTGGGGAAGCAAAGGAAAAATCAATAACAGAAGGTCGTGCAGTTCCTCCAAGAGGGAAACGAGTAAACACTCCTGGGATATTTAGTACTAAAAAGCCTAACTCAGAGGCACAGGAAAATAAGGAAATGAAAAGGCCAGCTCTGGAGAGGAGTGGAGTCTCTATTGGTCAGCGGAGGGGTGATGGAGGTTGAAATCGCCCAAAACCAGCCGAGGATTGTTACCGGGCTCAACCAAGAGTGATTTCTTTTCATTTTTTTTTTTTTCATATCATGTGTTCATTGTTTTAAGATTCAACAAGCTTCATGTAGTTGTAAGCTATTGAAAAAAGTAAAACCTATAAATCAAAAACAATAACAAAAAAGAGACCATTTTCCACTCGTCGCAAACATGCTAAGTTGTGAAGCAAAAAACTATCAGCCTTGTCTGTTAAAAAAAGTTATTTAATAAACGAATTTTCTAAACGTAAAACAGGAAAAACATTAGAACCGTAACGGAAACATTCTCATACTCTCGTTAGATCGCTGCGAGGTGTATAATACAGGGGTAACTCAGGGGAGGGAGACTGGTGGGAGGATGGCAGTGTTTCGAGTTCACGGCCGGCATCAGGAGGGAACCTAGTGATTGAGTGGAGAATGTCGAGGCCAAGAGCCGAGAGGGAGGGGGGATGGTTCCAAAGAGGGGCCCGGGAGAGAGGCTATCCACCGACCTTAGGTGGCGGCGTCTAGCATCTTCCGTGGCAGGGCAGGGCAGGATGGCCTGCTCGAAGGTTTCAGGGGCTCCTTCGCATGGAGGGCAGGTTGGTGACACGTTTTGATTGTCGAACCATGAAGGATGGTCTCAGAGGTACCTCTTGCCCATGCAGATCTGGTCGATGCGCCCTGGGGCGTAGGTGCAAGCCATGAGGGCCGGGGGCAGTATGTCTTCAGTTGGGAGAGGGGTGGCTTTTAGGACGAGTGGGAAGCGCGATAGCCCCGTTGTTAGGTGGAGGGCCAAATGTGCCAGGGGGTCGATTGGAACGTGATGTCGGATGGGGGGAGGGGACGGGACTTTTCCAGTCGAGGGCGGTAATTTGTGGCCAACGTTTTGGTCAGGTGGTGGGAGGTGTCGGGGGCCCTGTAAGAGAACAGGGAGGGGACTGTTGGGGGGAGGCGGATGGTGGCCAGATTAAGGGTTGGGCGGGCAGAGCACACTATGAGGGCGGTGATGCGTCCTGTGTATCTGCAGTAGGTGGCTATGGGGGTGAGGGAAGACTCCCGTGCCAGAATAGGGGTGGGTCTTGAGAAGAAGCAGTTGGTTGTCTACCTCTGGACTCCAGATCAGAAGGTGTTCATGCGGTTAGTGGTGCGGGAGTTGGGGACCAGGAGGTCATTCCCGGAGCTCAGTATGAGGCGGATAAGTCCAATTCCAAGCCTGTGGGCCCGGAATAGGCGGACTTCCACTTCGGGTGATGAGAGCCTTTGGATGAAGGCGAAGGGGGCATTGGCGAGGGAGAGGCGGCATTCGAAATGGTATGTTGAGCTCAGAGGGGGGGGTGAACCAGTGGCCAAGCTATCAGACCACTTGAGAGGGATGAAATACTTGACCTTTAAGAAATAAGAATTGGTTAGATGGTGGAGACTTCCTCCAGGAATGGGTCAGGGGGTGAGGTAAGCCAGCAGTTAGCGTGATCGGTTATTCACTGCCTCCTTTGGGGCAAGTGGGGTTTTGGCACTTGTGCACGGCCTTGGTATGATGTAGCCCACATAGGGGGCAGCACGGGAGCTTTTGTTTCCATCGGGGGGTGGCGTGGGTCGGAGTGGCAGCAGTTGGGGCATTGGGTATACCTGTTGGCGGTGATAGCCTTCTCCACTTTGAGCCAGTTAGAGAAGAGGAAGATCGAGGGTATAAGAGCAGGTATGTTGTCGGGGTTAACAGCGACAACCACCAAATTCGCTTCCTCGGCGGTTCGAGAAGCTCAGTCACCGTTAAGGTACCTGGCCGAGAGGACCTGGACCACTTTGGCGTGGGCAATAGATTGCTTGATATTAGTGTAGAGTGGCTTATCGTGGTCGGGCATCTCAGTGGTGGGGATGCTGTGTATAACCAGCTGTATAGCCGTCGGGGCAAGGCAGAACAGGAGCCAAGGATTGTCTCCTGTGGGGTAGGACTGGTTGAGGCTTCAAGTGAGGACAGCAAAGTAGGGGGAGTAGCAGGAGGCCGGGCTGTGGGGGTTGGTGCCGGTAAGCGAGAGGGCACCACAGTCAGTAATCTTGGCGAAAAAGCCTTTGTGGAGGAGGCAGTTGTATTCTTTGAGGCCATTTGGGACAATGTCAGGCAGGGACCATGCGATGCGTGAGGCTTGAGAGTGGGGCATAGGGATGGAGCGGAGGGTATAGAAAGGTCTTGAGGCAAAGGGGAGGGGAGAGGGAGCTTTTAGGAACTTGTCTGATTCAGCGGCAACTTTGGTCACTTTTGCCTGCCTAGGTTGCTTGCCCTTATTGCTCTTACTGGAGCCTGCCGCCTGGGCAGACTAGGGGAGTGACTTTGGTTTGAAGTCATGGTGGAGGGTGGTGTTCATGAAGGTTGACTGGTCGTATCCACCGGGGCGGAATTGCTCCGCTTCCCATGAGGAGGGGAAGGCCCTTCCGTATAGTTCTGCGTTGCCCAACATTTTTCCAAGCCACGTGTTGTAGTAATGGCAGTGAACTGAGGGGTCGGCCGCACTGTTGAGGGGGTGGGGGGAGTGGTTGAGAGTTTTTTGCTGGGGGGGGGAGCACCACTGGGGGCAGAGGGCGCAGGTGGTCGGCCAGCCTGTGCAGGTTTAGCCAAAGGGAGTGGTGGGCGAGCGGGTCCGGCTGCGGTAGGGGCCGCGACTCTATGTGATAGGTCACGGAGTGATCCAGTGATAGGGGCCAGGTGTTCAGGTGTGACGGAGGCATTTGTAATATGAGATGGGAGGTTATGGACTTGTGAGCAGAATTCACCATTTTCATTTGTGAGGTCATTGATTGATTTCGTGATAGTGTCTAGCTGTGCCGTAATGGCTAATTTGGTGGAGAGGGTAGAGCAGTGGACGACTAGGAGAGAGCCTTCGCCGTCCGTGATGGCTCAACAAAGAGGCCGTAAGGGCTCTCTTTTATAACTGTTCTTCCCACAGCCCTACCCATAGTGACTTATTCCTTTGCGTCACATGCTCCTACGACTCATACTGAGTCCTAGTGTGAAATCCATCAGATGACTCCTATGAGTCACTGCACAATAAACTAATAACCAATCAAAACACAATAAAACAATCATGTGAGCAATTTGCGTCACATGTGTAAAACCCATAACTCATAACTATTAGTCATGTGCGAAAGTTATAATGATATGACCACAATGGTGCATCATGTAAAAACTATAAACAAATCATAACAAAGAAATAACACACTATTGCGTAGTCATGTGAAATCCCCAAACGATTATGACTCACAAGTGTGAGTCATGTGAAACCTCTCATAATCCTTGCTTAGTCACCATTAGTGACAGCAGGTCGTGCCCAGTTTGGTAGTCATCTGATTTGAGAATGGGATCTAGTAACCCCACCACAATTTTGAGTAACGAATGTCGCCATACCTCTTCCAATAATTTGTACTTGATTGTTAGCGTAACTGAATCTGATAGCTGGTATAGAGGTCTTTTGAGCAACCCAGTAACCGGGTCTTCAATGGCTAGCTTGAAGTAGATGGGCTCTGCCAGGTCTTTATTCACAAGTAAGCAACTTGTCAGGGCCATATCCTCTGCCAGGCGAGCTGGGATTAGCTGGGAATATATACGCTCTGTCATAAGCTGCGCGACAGGTGGCTGTAGATAGCAGAGTCTTTATTCCTTTTATGCTCTTAGCACTATACCTCTCATGCTGCTCAGCGGGACATCTAAAGCTGGTTGAACTAATAAATTTACTCACTAATATATAGCCCTAGTCTACTTATGTTCACCTCAGTAACTGCTATTTCCCTGAGGTTAGAGGTACCCTGGGGGCATGTACGATCTTTAGATAGAATAGCTGGCAACCAATGAAAATGAAAGAAATAATTAAGTTTACCAATACATCAAGCAAGAGACGATAATCTCGGAGAGAGGTTGAGGTAGGGTGGCAAAAATGTGCACCAGATGTGGGGTAGTAGAGTGAAGAGGAAAGTATGCCGAGTGGGGACATGGGAGTGGGAGAATTGGCAGAAGGGCTCTTTATTTACACCTCGTCAAGGCTGGGCATGTGTTGCCTGATCTTTAGCCGTAGGGGGGTGCACCGAATGAGCAATGAATGCGAAATAAGATATGTTAGTAGTAGTACAATAAGAGTCCCATGTTGAGGTGGGATCCCGGTATGGTGTAGGTGAGTTGAACAAGCCACATCGCAGATTGACGAATTGTGATGGATAAACATGCAGAAAATAGATAATTAAATGATTCTGAATAGCAGCTGTCTCCTCAGTTATTGACCGTGCATGCGATGAAATAGCCTTTCATGCTTCAGGAGGCACAGATACCAAGATACTATTGACATGACTTGAATTGAATCCATAGAGTGCAAGAGTATAACTACAGGTATTCTAAATGTTTTGCAAAGCCAGACAAACATGACCTGATCTGATGAAGATCGACTGGCAAGCTATAAGAAATATATTCAAACACTCTAACTCAAAAGCTAAACAATATCACTAATAGACTCTTGGTTGAGTTAGGCTCAGCGAATAATAGACCTGCCGGCATATACATCAAACTCACAAGCCCAGGGGCAAAACTCGAATGGAATCTCACCGGCATATACTTTTCTCTTTCAAGGTCACCAATAGCAGGAGTCAGGCTGGGCTTCCGTACCTCCTCACTTGCCAATAATTCTCTAGCCATAGAAAACAAAGGCACTCTGATAGAGTTGCCCTAATAACAATTTTCGTCTTCCAACAGACCCCTACGCTTCTGCCCTTCTGCCAACTGGTGTATATTCAACCCGCTCAATGACTGGAGGGTGAGGGGCATCCGTTTTCAGAGGGATTCCCTTGCCTCTCCAACAGCTGATGCCAACATTCCAAAGCTGCTCATTCCGCTATCCTCAGCACAGGAGACATCTAATGAGGTGCTAGACAATGCTGCAAGTAAATTGTCTGAGCTATCTCCCTCTTGGAGTTCACCTGCTTCTGTAATAGGCCCAGAAACATCGCTGGCCTCCGGTTGTCATGAGCCATGCATTACAAATCTACATGCTGGGCGTTCACCAATACGTGCTAGTGCATCACCAATACGTGGAGGTCCTTCACCAAGCGAAATGCAGACGGCACCTAGATGAACAGAGTGGTGCTCCCTCCACACTTGGGTGGGTTCCTGACTTGCATTATTCGGGCGATGACAATAGATCCAAAGATCAAGCCAGTCATAAAAAACTGCATTGGATAGTAGTTAGACCCTTACCGCTTCATAGTCATCCATGAAGACATAAACGACCCAACAGAGGGGTATGTTAGGATACTCTCGTAGTAGTTGGAGTCTTTTACTGGTAACACCAATTATGTACTAAATTGTATCTTATAGGACAGATCTTGCAATCATTGCTGATATTCCAAGCATGTTATAGGAATGCAACTCAACTAACTATACCCTATTGAAACGGCGCCAAATGAGACGGCCCTAATTTGGTGAGTGAGGGTGGCTCTCAGCTGCGTGGCCAATGCAAAAATACATACTGGAAGTGGACATCCAAGCAGAGTTGTCCAATTAAGAACTCGATAGTCAGTAAGTGAAAACCGAAAACACGTGGATTATGTTGAAAAGGACAGCCCAGTTGGCACCCAGCAAGTTACTGGGTGAACTGGTAGGATCGGTGGTGGTGCAGGGCTTTTTGCTGGGCTGCTGGCAGAGTTGCCGGTAGAGCTTCACCTTGTGCGACCAACCAGGCCAAAGTGTGAGGTATCAAATATGATTGGTGCTTAGGGGGAGTGTCCTTCCACTGGAACAATACCTGGATTGACTTGCGCTTGAGCTGGAACAAGACCTGGATGGACCTTTAGTTATACCGAAACAATACCGGGAATAACTTGGCCTTGTCATGGAACATATCCGGGCACGACTTGTCGTTGCCCTTGACCTTAGGTAAACTGCGGTTGAGGGAGAGGTACCCCTAGTTCTTGTATCGGAACAACCCTTGGAATGACTTGTCGTTACGCCGAAACAACACCTGGCACGACTTGACCTTGTGTAGGAACAACACCCAAAATCGACTTGTCCTTGAGCTTGCTATTTGTTGAACGGTGGTGCAGGGGAAGAAACCCCTACCCCGTGCCCCAGAAGAGCAGCTGGAATGACCATTCCTTGAGCCGGAACAACACCCGGAGCAGGTTCTCCTTGTACTTGTGGTTGCTTACCCGCCGTGAGAGCATTTTGGAAAGCTGGAGCTGAGTTTGGATCAACTGTAGCAGGACTCTATTGAACTAGGCTACCCGTAGATAGTAGCCACAGCGGAACACTTATCCACAGAGTAGGGACTCCTGGCTGGCCTAGGGAACTGAGAGGCTGGGCCTTACCCATAGCTCGAATCTACTTATTCATCATGGTGCTCAAACTACTAGTACAGTCCTTCAGAAGTTGAACAATAGCCGTAACGAGCTCCTGCATACGAGCCACGTTATTCCTGGCTGACATTGTAGCAAGCTCATCGCCTGTAGAGGGCAATCTCTTCATTCCTATGATGATTTACTGGAATTCTCAGATAGCGAAATTAACAAGTGGCCTAAAGTTCCTAGGTACCAGCTGATCCTCTACAATTCGCTGCTTTTGCTTATACAACGCCTTACCTGTATGATTATTTGGGATGGCCATAGATGCGCAATAGGCCTGAATAAACCGACTGACAGGATTAGGGCGTACTGCCCTGATCTCTCGCTTGAGAGAATTACTGGGATGTTTGTCAGTCTGCCCAGCTGGGGCCTGCTCTGCTCCTACAGTCTGAATATAGACAGATCGTATCTAGCTGATATTAGGGGCCGTATTGGATCATATTTGGTGTATATACATAATAGTATTGGAGATATTGGGGAATATGGATGTTCTGAATGTGGATGTTTTTGGTATTAAGTCCCTTCTATGCCCGATTGACATTATATATACAACTCCCAAACATTCTATAGTGTTTGACAGAATCATACCGTATTTTCAAGATTGGCTAAGAATAGGCAAATTAGATATCCAAGGAGATTGTCTGATTCATCTTGAATAAAGAATGATCAGCATGTTTGCTTGGGAGCGTCTCTGGACTTGAAACTTCACTGAGCCTGAAAGAAACTATAGCTAATGCCACGTGATGTCTGCACTAAACCCCATCAATGACTAGTTCCTCTTCTGCAAGTCTAACCTCCTTAACATTCACACCTGCTGGGCTCAAGGCTAAATCCTGCGGTACATATACACTACTATCTACACAAAGCCCATGGTATAGACCTTGCTGACTCCTCCTATACCAAGCAAAAATCCATTCTGCCGATGAAAATACATCCAGTCAGGCACATACAAGAAACACCTACGTAATGCACAGACAAATCTACACATTGTACTCCCATCCACGCTACAATATACATCATCTATGGCAATCATCATCGACGCTGAAAGAGGCATATAGCAATACGGAAAGGCGAGCTAACTCGTGAATTCCAACTATCAATGCAATTCGGTTCCCGCTAGACAAGGCATCAACGTATTCACTCCTCACATGTATGACACTGAGATACTGGGTGACCCTACGTCTTCACCACTCGGCTGATAGGAGCATTACCCATGGGCCGGACAACCAATTGGCGATGTCCACGGATTAGAGCAAGAATACAGCCATGGCTACGAGGACCAGAGGGCACCTTTCTAGAGTCCCCACTGATTCAGACTGCCGTGTTCGTTCATTCAGGCTAAATTATCTCAATAATGAATTAATCAATACTTCTCAAGCGGGCTTAGTAAGTCAATGTTAGCTGGATATAACTCTATGCATACGCTAGAGAGCCACCTCCCCTCTTTCGACTCTTACTGCCCGTATCTTGAATGGTTTGAAGGACAGGTTGAGGAGAGCAAGAGGACTCAGCCATTCTTCTATCGTCACATCTTGGATGGTGTCAGATATGTCCTTTGTTTGATCGCATACCGAGATGACTTTGTCTACACGCCTCAGTATGAATTCGATCCTAATGGTGAAAGGATTTATGTAGAAATTAACAGTGTAGACTTCTAGTGGGATATTCATGTTCAGCGCGCCAATCTCCTTTATAGCAATGTTGGCTGACTAGTTATAGCAAGCACTTCCGGCTGGTTTGACTATAATTAACATTATTGGGATATTCTATCAGAGCCATATCAGCTAGCATTGGTTACAGGGCCTCCGGGTGCCTGAAAAAGCCCGGTCCCTACCGAAGTTTTCCGCCCCGGCCCGCTTACCAGCCCCGGTGGGGGCATATTTGTCACCTATCCTCCCCACTACCCTGTGCCATGGCCCAGCCCCACCCATGCCCTGGACATGCCCCCATAACACTTTGGTTGTGAAAAACTGGAGCCTGTCCAGGAAATGAGTGGGGTTGGGCCCCGGACGGGGGCATGGCAGTGAGAAGGTAGAAAATACACCCCCCGGCTCCGTCTAACGGTGGGACCTCCAAGGGGAAATCCTGCCCTGCTCTGACCCGTTATGAACACTAATCTCAGCTGCCACTCTAGTGACCACAAAGCGTGGTCTGTCTACATTACCCTCAGAAATCTTTTATCTCTGTGGCTCAATAGCTCTGGATCAATGGCAGTTCTACTTCTCGCACTATTGCCTGTCCCCTCAAAATTTTCAAAGTGCCCCAACTTAGATCAACATCCGAGACAAGTTATCACTGATATAGTTCAAGATATATTGGAATTCTTTTTTGCTCCGCTGGAGCAGGCGGAACTTGATGGCGTCCTAATTGATTGCGTTTATAGGATGGTTTTGAGATGGTTCTCAATCTTGTGTCTATGGGCTGCAGACCATATGGGAAACATTACTCAGCCCAGGTTAAAATCCAATGCTTGTCCTACCTGTAAGGTCCCTTCTGGGGAATTACCAATCAATGTCAAGAACTATCAAGCACGAGATTTTACAAGATACGAACAATATTCGTAGAAATGGTCAGACGGTACCCACTGCAACCTCTGTTGTCTTGATATCAATTTGTGGTAAAAGGATTTTCATGGACTTCACCGTGTCTCAGTGCTAGACTTGCATGTCACAAACATGCTCCATCCAGTTTATCTCAGATTATTTAAGTATAATATAGACTCAATCCAAGGCTTTCTCAAGTAAAAAGGACGACTGCAGCCTTTTGACGACACTTGGAAACCATTACAGCAGTACCCAACATCTTTGGTATTCAAAAAAACCTACCGCGAGGTAGTGCAGTGGCAGGGAAAGCAGATCAGGAATCTAAAGGGCTGTAGTTTGGGAGTTCGTGCAGTGGGACCTCGCCAGCCACAGAATTCACAAGGGATATGTTTGAAACATGTGCGCGAATATGTCAGATGGCTCATCGACTTGAGTATGAAGCACAATTCGGAAGCTACACAGCTGACAGCATAGCTTATATGGAAAATTATCTGGACTGATTTCATAAGAGGAAAGGTATCTTTTTCGAGTTTTGAGTAACTAAGTGAACACTAGCCAAGGTTGACGACGAACGTAAGGACCTATGACATCAGAGATGGCAGATGAGCTAGACTATGGCCACCTCTAAAAGGCGCCGTATCTGTCACAACAAACATGTAAAAGTGCACGAGCGACGTCTGCACTTAATCCATGGCGAATAGGATATCAACTTTATCAAGATACCTCTACTAGATTATATTAGTATTTATATATGCCAGTTTGGCAATATACGGATGTATTACAGAGAGTTTGGTGAGCTCACACACAAGGAACAAATCAAGTACGGATAGCGACGATCAAATAAAAATACTGCCGCCAGCCAAGTTATGCACACCTATGGTCATCAGCAGGGTATCCGAATGAGATTATTGAACCTTAAATCCCTTCGACAGCGGGGAGCTGAACTCTCTACGGATGTCCTGCAACATTTAGAGGTTACCACAAGTGCTGTAACTACCTTGGTCGACTATAGGCGGATCCTGAATGGACATCGAGATGACGTGTCCACCATCTTGGATTTCAGCAAGGTGTCGGCATCAGCCAAAAAGGTACCTTGCATCAGATCCGTTGGTGTTGCACTCTGACTTACGTTTTCTGCGTCAGGTGCGCCCTCACCTACTTTGCAATGCAAACAAGGATTCTGTTCTACCTGGGTTGGCTGGCAACGCTCTCTCTGTCCTGAGGCTACCACATGTGGTACTGACGCCTATGTAAACCTTGGCTCGGGCTAACTTTCATGGTGCAGCCGGCTTAACATTGCCTCTTCTGGGCGCTCTGATATATTTTCTCCCGTTATCTCCAACAGCGGCCTGCGCTCCAGTTCAGAATCTCACATATACAGGGCAAACTAGCTAGTAGTATTATAGTTTCTGACTCTTTATTTTCTGGACAATCAGTTCTATAGACATATATAGTGTGATGATTTGCTCGCGTCTGCAAAACAGCCTGTAGCAAATTTTTATCTGAGTCTTCCGAGTTCCTCACCACAATTTGCCAGAGAGCTTTTCCCGTCATGTCAGCTCCACGTGATATGACACTCCGTAGAGCCAGAGCCCCCCCCCGCTATTATCCTGAGTACTTAATATACTTCATTTGATATACTCAAATCAATCTGGCTATTAATCAGCAAGCTCCCTTTCCCCTTGGGGATCATGTATGCCAGGCCAAGGATTGTCTCTACGTCAACTATCGTAAACTCTCGAGCGTCCCCTCTGATCTGTCCAGTAACAAGGCCATAAATGTCCGAGAGGTATCCTGAAATGACTGCACTCAACATCCGAACAGCCGCCACACGACACCAATCATTCTTACTGGTGAGGTCCCTGTTTTTGAACATTGCTATGAGCACTGCTAGCACACGGCCCCTCAGTGCACCATACGTCTCTTCAGTACCAGCCTGGACCCAAACCCAATCATTGCAACTCCCCTGATTGCTGAATTGAATGGTCCCTGTCTATCATGCAAGGTGGATATCCCAAATTTCGCTTTATTTGAACGTTAGAACTGGAATGTCAAATTGGGTTGGTAGTTCAACTGGGAGTGATTCAGGTATCGCATGACCTGCAGGAAGGCTGTACTCTGTAGGCAGGATAAACTGGCTATATCTGACCAATTCGTGACATATACTCTCAATGGAGAATGCTGACAGCTTGCTGAAATCAAAGAGGGCGAATACGTCCTGCCAATGTCCTTTCAGGATCCTCCTACGGTCTACCAGGATGGTTATAAACCTTGTCATACTCTGTGAAAATCTTATAATATCCACAAATAGAGCGACTGCCCGGCGCTGAAGCGATTCGAGGTTTAATCCACACATTCTGATGGTGTGCTGACATCCCTAGCTGTGTGCCATTTGGTGCACGGCATTTTTTCCATTTGATCCTTGCCATTCATCCATGATTTGTTCCGTGTGAGCGAGCTCTCCAATCTCCGTGGAATAAATCTGAATATTCCAAAACTGCGCTATATCATTCATAAAATGACTGAGTAGATATATCTTAATAAAGTTGAAATTCGATTCGCTATAGAAAATGTCCATATGTGGCTCCTGATTGTCTTCAAAATCCTTATCACAGATAGGTCGTCTTTTAGAGTGAGACCCTGGCTGGCGTATGTGTATTCTCTGATGTTGTGTTTCCTTCCATTGCTCGTCAACTATGGCCAATATATCCTCAGTTACTCTAAACTCCAAAAAGGTACCTTCTGTCTTGTGAAAGCGGTCCAGATAATTATCTATATAGGTAATAATATCAGACATATCGCTTCGGTATTGTGCCATCATAGTAAAGTTGACGAGCGCTCTGACAAATCCAAGAGCCTTTTGGAAAGGTATCGCTTGTGCACTCTGGGGGTTGCGCAGTGCCACTACGAGAACTCCCAAAATATAGCGACCTAGAGTCCGCACCTCCTTCCCCTGCGACGGCGCTATGTCTCCGTAGACCTTTTTGGATGCCAAATATCCTGGGTACGGCCGTAATATGTTCCAAGAGTAGGCAAAAGTCTGCAGTGACCTGTATTTCTTGATGAAGGCTTGGCTCCAGTCTATCATGTGCTTAAATAATCTGAAATAAACAATAAGGAGCAGGTCTGGGATGTGCAAGTCACAAACTGAAATGCAGTGAAGTCTATGAAACAGGTTTTGGTCCTAATTGATACCAAGGCTGTGGAACTTGACATGGGTGCCTGCTCACATTTGATAAGGATATCATTCATATCTTGTATAATCACGTTCTCGATAATTCTTGACGTTGGTTCCCAATTCCCTGGCAGGTATCTTACATGTAGAATAAGTATTGAATTTTAACGTTTGCGGAGTCAAGTTTTTCATATGGTCTGCAGCCCATGCAGACAAGATTGGGAACTACCTCTGAACCATCCCATAGGTACAAACAATTGGAACACCATCAAGGGCTTCATGCTGCACCGGCGCATAAATGGATTCGAACATGTCTTGCACTGTGTCAGCATTTACCTGTATCTGATATTGATCTACTTTAGTAGACTTTGAGAACTTGGGGGGGACGGGCAATAGTGCTAGAAGTGGAACAGCCATTCATCCAGGGCTATTGCAACTGATTGACAGAAGATTTCCGAAGGTACTCTAGCCAGGCCACGCTTTGTTGTCACTGGGGTAGTTACTCAGATTGGTCTGATTGGACGTCCCAAAAATGGCATTCATGGTTGCACCTTGCCGAAGTGTTTTCTATAACCAGTCCCCCAATATTGCTGTAAAGGAGATTAGGGCGCTGTATTTGAACGTCCCACCACCAGTCTGCAGTGTACATTTCCACATAGATCCTTTCAGCATTAGGATCACTTTTACGCTGTAGTGTGTAGACAAAGTTGTCGCAGTATGCAATCTGATGAAGGAGATATCTCAGACAATCCAGGACTTGAATATAGAATAATTGCAGAATTCGCTTACTACCCTCCACCTGTCATTGAAACCATTGGGGATATGGGCCGTCCCGGCCTAAATAGAATTGGTCCGTCTCCAGCGTATGCACAGAGCTATATCCAGCTGGCCTAGAATTACTGAGCCCTCTTGAGCAGTATTCATTAATTCATGATTTACATGCTTTAGCCTAAATGAACCAAGATGCCATTTTGAAACTGTACACACTAGTGAATAGTGCCCACCAGTTCTCGTAGAGATCGCTGCCTTCTTGCTCAAATGCATTGATGTCTCAAATTAGTTCTCCGGCGGGTGGGTAATGCTCCTGTCTGCTGAGTAACGAAGATGTAGGGTTTTCAGGTATCTGAGTATGAGACTTGTGAGTAGTCAATTAGTTGAAGTCTTGGCTGGTGGGATCCGGATCGGATGCATCGTCGGAATTCAGGAGGTCACTCGCCTCTCCGTTGTGCAATCTCCTTGTTTCCATATCGTTGATAATACACATGGATGAAGTATATGTTACAGTGGATGAGAGCACAATATGCACATAGGCCTGTGAAGTTAGCAGATATTACTTGTATGTGCCTCACCGGATGTATTTTCGTCAGCCGAATGGACACTGGCTAGACATGATGGGAGTCAACTTAGTCTATATCATGCACTTGGTTTAGATTTTAGGGTACGAGTACCGCCTTATTTAGTCTTGAGGCCAATGCGGGTAGATGTTAAGAAGCTTAGATGCTCTGAAGAGGAACTAGTTATTCATGGGACTTAGCGCAGATATCACGTGTGGTCAGATATAGTTTCTTTCTAGATCAGCAAAGTTTCAAGATAAGCGAAGTGTCAAGAGTAGTGAAACTCTCAAGCCAATATGCGAATTATACTTTATTCAAGTTGAATTGAACAATGACCTTGAGCGTCTGATTTGCCTATTGTTAGCCAATCTTGAAAATACACTGTGATTTTTTGAAACGCTCTACAATGTGTGGGAGTTGTATATATAAAGTCAATTGAGGATTGATGGGACTTGATACCAAAATCATCCATATTCCGCTCTATCTCTAATACTGTTATCTATATATACTAAAAATACTGTAATATAGCCCACAATTTCATCCATTTATGATACGTCTCTATCCAGAATCCAGGAGCATAGCGGGCTCCAGTGGGGCAGATGTACCAACTTCCCTCTGGTTGTCTGGTTGAAGAGATTAGCACAATACACACTAATCCTGGGAGTCGGTTTATTAATGCCCATTAAGGTATCCATTGGCATCCCAAATAATAATCTATGGAAGGCATTGTATAAGTGATAAGGGTGAGTTGCGAAAAATAAGCTGATAGTAAGGAACTATACGCCACTAGCTAATTTCCGTATCTGAGAATTCAAGTAAATCATCGCAGGAATGAGGAAATTGCACCCTACCCATTAAAACCCGCTCCCGACGCTAAACTGACCGCAAGGATAAGGACAAGCCGCTCTGGGTCTGGTTCCAGAGCAAGGACAAGTCATGTAGGATGTGGCTCTTGTGCAAGAAAAAGTCATTCCAGGTATTGTTACGGGACAAGAGCGAAGTATACCAGCCCCTCCACTGGGGTTTAACCAACTGCCAGGGCTCAGAGAAGCCGCTGGGTCTGGTGTTCCAGCATAAGTGGAAGTCATACCGGATGTTGTTCTAGTGCAAGGACAAGGCATTCCTGGTGTTGTTCCGGCCCCAGGGCTATGGGTATGTCCCCCTCCACCGTCGTTTAACCAACCGCAAGGGCAAGCACAAGTTGTGCTTGGCGTTGGTCTGGCAAAAGGACAAGTCATTCCTGCTCTTGGTCTGGCGGACAGACTAGGGCTACCTCACCCTCCACCACCGGTTGACAAACCGCAAGCGAAATCACAACTTGTTGTTGGTATTGTTCCAGCGCAAGGATAAGTCGTTCTAGGTGTCGTTCCAGCATAAGGACTAGGGGTACAGTGCCCTCCATCGCCCATTAACCACCCGCATGCGAAATAACAAGTGGTCCCTGGTGTTATTCCAGCCCAAGGACCAGTCATGCCCCGGGTTGGTCCGGCGCAAGGAATAGGGGTAGGTCCCCCTCCACCGCTATCTAACGAACTTCAAGGACAAGGGCAAGCCATTCTGAGTACTGTTTGGGTGCAAAACGCGGGGAATACCTCATTTTCATAGCTTTGGATTAGTGCCTAGCTCAACTCCATCGCCGTTTGACCAACTGCAAGTGCAAGGACCAGCCGTTCCGGGTGTGGTTAGGGCGCAAAGATGGGGAATACCTTATTTACCCAGAGTTAAATTAGTGCCTAGTTTACCTCCTTCTCCCTGTAAGGAACCTCAAGCCTAAGGACCAGTTGTTCCGGGGATTGTTCCAGTGCAAGTACAAGTTCATGAGCAAAAATAATACTCAGCGCCCAGTGCACCTGGCGCATCTAACCTCAACCGCAAAGGGGGACACAACGTCAATCTGAAATTGCGAATTAGGACACAACATCAATGGGATGTTGTGTCCTGATTTTGTGTTGCTTAATGTCCAGCGCCCGGACGGCATCCCGACATGGACCCCTACACCCTCTGCGCCCTGACAGCGCCTGGTGCTCTGCTCTTGTGCCCTGACAGCCTCTCATTCTCTGCTATTGCCACTTGAACAGCTCTTATCTCTGCTGCCGGATCAGGCTGACACCTGAGCATCTACCACTAGATCCTGATCACTTCTCATCCTGGTATCTTCCCTCTTAATCTCTGATATTTATCTTCAGTGTCCGGACTCCGCTCGTTTCGATACCTCATGGCATGATTCTCACCTTCGCTATTTGGGCTTTACTCATTTTCACCCCTCACCTTAGGGTCCCACGATTATGTTCTCTCTTATCCTGGTGGCTCTCCATTATCCTGAATTCACCCTGTACATGCCCTGCCGCCTGGTCATAGCTAGACCTTTTCCTTTCTATCTGGACACTCCTGTGTGAAATTGTGATACTTCTCCAACTTGCGCGTACTCTGTTTCCTCTGACGTGACACCGTGATCTTTGCAATATCTACATGACCCATATAACCCAGTGGCATCTACCCTTCATTGTTTTACTTCAGAGTTTGCTTTACATTCTAATATCAAACTTCAAACATATAGTATGAATTAATTAAGCTAATCGACACATACTCGACACGTACATCTTTTCTTAGTTATCCTCACTAGCGCTCCGATCGGGCCCCTCTTCTTCATTGCCCTATTCACCCTGACTTCTGCCCTCTCGGGCTGGGTCTATTCCTCAAGGCTCAGCATGAGGCATCGCAGGGGAGTAAGACTCACAGTTCCGTCTACCAATAGTCCCCCGGTCACCTCTAGTGAACCCTCTTGACTTGGCGGATGAGAATCTTGAAATCTGAGAACCAGGGCAGCTGACCTCTGACGGAGTTCCAAAGACAAGTCAGTGGCCTGCGAATTGTTTTCACTATCCTGCTGGTCCAATAGTATCCTAACACGCAGGCGGCTGTTGGTTTGAAATCGGTAGGCTGGCCGTCGTGTAGCCTGCCTGGATAGCTAACTCTGCAGCTCAGCGGCTCCCGCTGCCCAATTCTAGAGAGTTTGACTTTTGTGGAATAGCCGTCATGTAGTCTGCCCAGGTGCCTGACTCTGCAGGTCGGCGGCTACCGCGGCCGAAGGGTCGGTACACCCTTCACAGCAATTTTGTCTAACGCCGTACTCCTTCTGAATCAATGCTCAGATGGTCCCATCAATTCTTTCCAGAATTTTCGCCTCTGTCCCGTCAGGGCAATCAGCCCACATCTTAGTTTGCCGGGTAAAAAGGTCTTTAGTTGTTCGGATCATGTTAGCGTCTGGAGAACACGAGGTGGGGTTGTGTTCTGGCTGACCTACTACTGCGTCAGGCTTGAAATCCCATGTTTCCTTATATTCTCCTGTCTCCCCTATCCGTAGGGGATGCCAGAGGATTGCACACATTAAGAAAATTATTGGGCAATTGATATGCCCAAGATATTCTAGTTAGACAATCCCATGCCTTTTCTTACCTCTGAAATACTTACATCATATGGTGTTGGGAATCTGGGGTGCCGCAAATCAAAAGCTTAATTTCTGTGGGGAGTTTAATACTTGTTAGTTATTCGAAGAAGGCTCGCCAACTAGCGCACACCAACCTCATTTCCATTTGGGGTGCACATAAAACTATCCTTTTCCAGCGGGTAGTCCACCCTACCCGCAATAGCCGTAGGATCTTCCGGGAGGTAGTATCAATTTCAGATGTTATCCTTTATGTTGGACACAAACTGCCTTCTTACCCCAGAGTGTCTACTACTGTTACAATACTCTTCCCCTCGGGCGATACTTGCAGCAGGTAACCCCTATCTCTGATAGCAATCACACTTTTATTAGTTTGTACGAACAACGACAGCTGAGTATACAGACTCCTGTCTCGTACAGTATCTCACTAAGCTCGTGAGAGACACTATATTCTTAGCCCGGTAAAGTATAAAGTCAAGATAAAGTATATTGTAGTAAATAACTTAGATGATTGCGTGAAAAACTCTCAACCAAGAGGCAATAAGGGCTCTCTTTTATAACTGTTCTTCCCGCAACTCATGACTCATCCTTCGCGTCACGCGCCCCTATGACTCATGAGTGAGTCATAGTGTGAAATCCATCAGCTGACTCCTATGAGTCGCTGCGCCATACTGAATCAACCAATCAAAACATCATCAACATATCATGTGCACAACATGCGCCGCATGCGTAAAACCCATGACTCGTAACTACAAGTCATGTGCGAAAGCCATAATCATATAACCGCAATCGTAAATCATATCAAAACAATAAACCAATCATAATAAAGAAATAACACGCCATCGCGTAGTCATGTGAAATACTAAACCCTATGACTCATAAGCATGAGTCATGTGAAAACCTCTTCTGCTAGTCACCGTTTGTGACATTAGCTCCCTCTCCCCCTAGCATCGGTCCCACGATGCTCAAAGTCCTAAATCCGTTACCCAACTCCCCAGGCGTCTCGCTTCCCTTCGCATTCTCCGAATGACCTCCTCGGAGTCTCTCCATCTCTTGCGTACAACTTTGAGGGTGAGGTTTCCAACCTCCAGGGCTCGTTGTTATTCCGAAATTTTTGTTTGTTGATCTTCGATCAACGAATGTTGGTCCTTCAGTCGTTCTTGGAGGCGGTCCTGTTCGTCTAGTAGTTCGTCAATCTGCCTTTGTAGACTTTCCGGGTCTGGAACCGTCGTCGTTTCTCAATTTTCGCCCCCCTCTTCAGCCAACCGTGTCCTCACCGTTTCTCTCACCTTCCTCGTTTTTTCGTCCCTTTTCGTAAGTGGTTCCTTTCTTCCTTCTGACTTCGGATAGTAGCCGGCTTTGATCTTCTCATTCTTATGATACCGGCAGTCGTTTCGAAAACATTGTTCCCAATGTATCTTTTTATGTTCTTCGTTCGAGGTTCGTCCTTTCCGTTTTGGTTCTTGTGAGTACCACCCCTCTTCTTGTTTCTCGCTAAGGTGCACGAAGCACCCATCGTCATAACATGCCGTCCACGATAGTCCATTGTGTTTTGCCGTTTCAATGGCCTTCGCTTGTCTTTCATCCAGTTCACGTTCTGTTGGCATGTTGTAGCCTGGGCTAGTAGGCGGAAATGGCCCTGGGCCGGACTCGTTGTCTCCCCAACCTTGGTCTGTCTGGAGCTCGATCTTGAGTTCTACCCATTCTTGGCTTACCTGGGTATCGTTGGTGGAATTGTTGGACTGCATGTTGTCCGTTGTTGAAGTTTTCCGAGGGGTACCAGATCTTATCGTGTTCTGGTGAATAACCTTTCCACTTAGCTCTATATTGGCGCTTTCCGTATTGGAGTCGAGAGTCGATAATATTATCGAGTTCGTATTCTTGTTCGCCTTCGATCTCAATGGGTGGAGGAGGTTCTTGAATTTGAGAGGGAAATCGGTTGTCTTGGTAAGGTTCTAGGAGTGAGATGTGGAATGTATTGTGTATTGCTATTGATGGCGGTAAGTCCAGCTTATAAGCGCTGGTTCCAATTTTTGCCAAGATTTTAAATAGTCCAATTTTCTTGTAGTCGAGTTTCTTTGATGGTCTCGTGGTCTTGATATTTCGTGGTGGTAGCCACACTATATCTCCTGATTGTAGGTTCGGATCGGGTTTTCAGTGTTGATCGTAATATTCTTTTTGTCGTAATTGTGCTGCCACCATTTCGTTTCGTAATGACTCATGTAGTTGAGTCATTTCTTCTGGTTTCTTCTGATTTCCTTGGATCAGATGTCCTATCATCTCGTATTCGGGGTTGATACCGTAATTGGCAAAGAATTGTGTATTCTTGATCGTTTCTTGATATCCATTATTGTATGCGAACTCTACCAATGGCAGGCATCCACACCAATCGTCTTGTTGGTAATTAATGTATGCCCGTAAGTATTGTTCCAATATCGCATTTGTCCTTTCTGTTTGCCCGTCCGTTTGAGGGTGAAATGCTGTGCTTAATCTTCGTTCAATACCAAGTTCTTCCCTCGTCTTTTTCCATAGGTCTGATGTGAATAGTGTTCCTCTATTGGTGATGATATCTCGTGGTATCCCGTGTAACCTGACTATCTCTTTCATAAACAGGTTTGCGAATTGTCGTGCGTCCAGATCTTTTCTGCATGGGATAAAATGACCCCTTTTGGTCAGGCGATCAATGACGACTAGTATCGTATCATATCCTTCCTATTTTGGAAGGTCTCTGATAAAATCCATTGCGATCGATTTCCAAGGTCTGTCTGGTGCTTCGTTTGACTGCAGGAGCCCGTATAGTGCATGTCGTATGACTTTGGTTCTTTGACATGTGTCGCAATTCTTGAAGTATCTTTTGATAGTTTCTCTTATCTTTGGCCAATAATATCGCCTGCTGATAAGGTCGGTAGTTTTCGCCGTTCCTCCATCTCCCGCTTGCGGTTGATCGTGATGTTTGGAGATTAGGGTCGTCCTTATCCCTTCGTCCTCGGGGACCCATATTTTGGCTTGGTGCCATAGGTATCCGTCTTTCCATTGGCATAGCCCAAGTGCTATTCCTTTCAGCTCCTTTTCTCCAGTTTCTAAAGCTCGTTTGATGGTCTGTATTCCTTCATCTGTCTTTGATGCTTCTCGTATCGTTTCTTTGTCTTTGTCGTGGAACTCCGTTAGTTCCATTTCTTCGATTGTGGCTTGTTCCCAGAATTGCTCCTCTGGTAGTAGTATTCCTCCCTGTTTCGCCAGGTGTTTTTCTTTTAGGGTTTGTATGTCCCCTGTTCTTCTTGTAAGGGCATCTGGTTTTCCCCCTTCCCTTCCTGGTCGGTATATGATTCTGAAGTTGTATTGGCTCAACTTTCTCACCCATCGTCTTTGTCTGTCTGTTAAGGCCTTTGTGGTCATGAATGTTGTGAGGTTTTTGTGGTCGATAAAGACCTGAATGCGATATCTGCTTCCTTGAGTATATCTTCTCCATTTCTCGAATGCTTGTACCATGGCTAATCATTCCTTGTCGTGTACGTCGTAGTTGAGTTGAGCATCTCTCATTCCTTTGGATCGATAAGCCACCGGTCTCCATTTCCCGTCTTCGCATTGTTGTGATAGTATGCCTGAGCATATGTATTTCGACGTGTTCGTTTCGATTTTGATACCTCTCCTTGGATCGAAATGTACTAGTACTGGTGTCGTGGTGAGTGCTTTCAGGAGCCCATCAAAAACTTGTTGTTCTTCAGTTTCCCATTTCCATTTGCCATCGTATTTTTTATGTGTTCGTTCGTATAGCGGTTTTGCTATTCTGCTGAACCCTTGAATTAACCTTCGATAAAAATTGCAGAATCCAAGGAATCGTTGAATTTCGGTTTTTGTTTTTGGCGGTTGCCATTCCCATATTGCCTGAGTTTTGACTGTATCCACTTTGACTCCTTCCTGGCTGACCACGAATCCAAGGTATTCTTTTTACTTTTTATGGAATTCGCATTTTGAAGGTTTGACCTTCATTCCTGATGGTCGAAGAGCCTCCAGCATGTATTTGACGTCCTTTTGGTGTTGCTTTAGGTCATTTGAGTATATGAGGATGTCGTCCAGGTATACTATACAACACATATCGATATACCGTAGTAGTACCCTGTTGATCCATTTTTGGAATGCGGCTGGTGCATTGCATAGTCCAAACGGTACCACCAGTATTCGTAAGTTCCAATTGCTGCTGAAAGTTGTCTTATGTTGTCGCCTTCCCTTATTCTGATTTGTGGTAGGCATCCTTGATGTCCAATTTTGTGAAGTATTGGCGGTGCTCAACCGATCCAACGCTTCGCCTATCAGTGGTAGTGGATATCGGTCCTTTTTTGTGACTTCATTGAGCCCTCGATAGTCCACACATAATCGTAGGCTTCCATCCTTTTTCTTGACGAACATAATCAGTGATGCTCTTTCGCCTTCACTTCTCTTATCCATCCTCTTGCTTCGTTCTGCTTGATATATTTATGCAGTTTTTGAATCTCATCATAGCTGAGTGGATATATCTTTTTGTCGGTACCTCTTCTCCTGATTCTAGGTCGATACCAAGTCGATTCCTTTTCGATGTGGTGGTAGTGTTTTCTTTTCTCCTTTTTCGAACACATCGAGGAATTCATGATACTCCTTGGTATCGTTTCTTGTAGGTTGTATCTTTCTTCCTCCTTCTTCATTTGTTTTTCCTTGATTGCTAGTTCGGTACTGATATTGATTTTTCCAGATAGATCTCATCGTGAACTGGGTCCCATCGTAGGATGCCCGTTGTCTCTCCTCTTTGGTAGAAGCTTCTGAATGCTCTGGCCGATATTTCGCTTATGTTGATCGCTTTTTGTCTTTTCCGGACCCTCGTGCTTCCGAATCCTTTGGTCTCTCGGTCCGTTCTTTTCAGTTCATGAACTTCCTGTAGTTCTTCCATATTGACGTTTTCGATAATCAATTGTGCGATTCGATCGCCTCGTTCTACTTGGAACTGGTCGGTCCCTGATTGACCAAGACCACCTTTATTTCCCCGGTATAGTCCGCGTCTATTACCCCCGCGTTCGTTGTGAGTCTATGTCTGACTGCTTATCCACTTCGCGGAGCAATGCGTCCGTAGGTATTTTGAGGTAGTACGATGGCTATTCCGGTCCCGACCATTTTCTGTTCTCCTGCAAGTATACAGACTTGCTCGTTGGCATACAGGTCATGTCCTGCTGCCTCCTTCGATCCTTTCGTAGGCATCCTAGCCTGAGGAGATAATTTCTGAACTTGGACTCGTGCGTCCTTTTCAACCTGTACTTCTGAATATTTGGTAATGAGGTTTTCTTCCAGAGCTTCATCCTCTGGTACTGCGTACGCAATGGGTGAACTATTGAGACACCATGTCGTACATCGTTCGCTGTTAAAGGTGATCTTTTTTTCATCCCAATCAATTGTGGGATTATGCGTTCGTAACCATGGCATTCCTAGGATGACTTCATGGTTTTGGAGATTTGCCACTTGAAAGGTCGCCAATTCCCTATGGCTGTTGATGTTCATAGGTACTTTCGCCGGATGGGTAACTGGACCCATAGCGCTTGGTTTTCCATCCGCGAGGTAAATCTCTCTTCTTTTCTTGGCCTTTATCTTCGTAATTCCGTGTTTCGTACATATTCCTTCGTCAATAAAGTCTTTAGTGGCCCCTGAATCGATCATCGCGTTTATCGTAACTGAATCGTTTCTTCCGTGTAGTTGTATCTTGAACAGAATATCATCGTTTTCTCGTACGAGGGATTCCGTATAGTTGAGTGCCGCGTACTAGTTTTCCATGATGATGGGTTTTCGTTCTGGTCTGTCCATAGTACCATCCTTTACTGGGGACTTTCGTCGTTTCCCGATTGCTCGGCGCTTTCCTTGACCTCAATCTCCTTGATGCTTGGCTTTGCTGCCCAGGGTCCCACCCTTCTTCTGAATTCTCCTTGTTTGGGTGTTGTGGTGTAGTTTCTTCCATCGCTTGGTCGGTCGCAATTCCGTACCTGGTGTCCTGCCCCTGCGCCTTTGAGGCCTAGTTTTTCCCTTATTCTTCTTTTGAATTCTTCAGGGTGTAGTCTTGGTTTCCTTCTTGTCACGTCCAAATCCATTGGATCTCCTTCCGAAACGTTGGTCGGTTTGAAGGTTCTGTTTAGATTTAGTGGTACACTCATCTTCCTTTCTGTAGTTTCCTTTTTTTGAATATGTTTGACAGTGGCCAACTTGGTTTCTTTCTTGATTGCCCATTTGGCTAATGTCTCCATGCTAACGAAATCTCCACTATCCGTTCTCCATGCTTCTTGAAGCGCCGTGTTCATTCCTGTAAGTAGGCATTCTCCGGCTGGATGGTCGTCCAGGTCTGCCTCTGTGGCTGCGAGCCGGAATTCATTCCAATATTCCGTCATGGTCCTTTTTCCTTGTCGTCATCTTTCGATTTTGAGCCTTGCTTCTCCCATGGCATCAATGGCTCCGAATTGATCCCTAACTTCTTCTGCAAATGCTTCTCACGTTTCCCATTTGTGAGAGAGTCGTCCTTCCGCATATGGTGTTATCCATGCTACTGCATCTCCTCTCAAGAGGCTTGCAGTGTATAGTATTCTATCGGCGTGATGGCCTTCCGTCCATCCCACAGCGGTGAAGTAGGCCTTAAGTTGTGCTAGCCATTCTTGTAGTTTGGTTCGTTCTCCTGTGAACGTTTCTGGTTCCTTGATCTTTGGTCTTCAATTGCCTCCAGTGAGGTTTGTTATGATTTGCTGAAGTTGGTCTGTATTGAGTTCCGGCACCTGGATACCGGCATTTCCTGGGCCTGTTGTCTCTTCTCCCGTCGTGTCTGCTGGTCCTGTTGCAAGCAACATCGTATTTCTTGGGGTTCCGCCTGGTAGTGTAGTTGCTTCCGATCCGGCTTGTGATGCTGGTTCTAGTGTATCTGGCCTAGTGGCCCTTGAGTCTCCCAGCGTCTGGTCTGCTGCTTCCCCTAGTGCAGTAGTATCAAATGCCGCTACTTCGATATCGTCGTCTTGTGGTGATTCCGTTTTGTCTGTTTCTGGTTAAGTGCTGCTTATGGTTACGCAATCAAATGTTACAATCCTCTTCCCCTCGGGCGATACTTGCAGCAGGTAACCCCTATCTCCGATAGCAATCATACTTTTATTAGTTTGTACGAACAACGACAGCTGAGTATAGAGACTCCTCTCTGGTACAGTATCTCACTAAGCTCGTGAGAGACACTATATTCTTAGCCCGGTAAAGTATAAAGTCAAGATAAAGTATATTGTAGAAAATAACTTAGATGATTGCCTGAAGAACTCTCAACCAAGAGGCCGTTTTTTTTTTCTTTTTTTTTTGTATCATGTGCGATTGTATTCAACTACCTAGGGGACAACGACTACATGTAGCGGTGGCTATGGTAAAGCAAAAACCCTCTGTGAAAAGAAATCCCCCTCGGACCACCGGAAAAAACCATCATCCCAAGTCCCTCTGGTGTGGAACCAACCGCACGATCCCGCCGCGAAGACAAAAAACCCCTATCGGCTAAGTCGACAACAGAAATAAATCACCGACACGGCAAGCAGGAGACAACAGGAAAACTGGACCCGAAAACTCCCCCTTGACATAAAACAAAAGAAACCACATTAATATCCCAGAGTACTCTAACAGAAACCCAACCGTGAAAATTCAGCCAAAAACTACAGAACACAGAACGGGGGGACAGGAAGCGTTAAAACCAAACAAGCCCGTCACATTAAACCGTAACCCAAGGCGTTGACATCGTCCAAGGAGGCAATGCAATACCATGACCGAGCGTAACCGAGTGCTATGGCCGAGCCGAGCCACGGGGAAGGGGGAGACACAGGGGAAGTGGCAGTAAGGGTGCCAGCTAATAAGAGGATGTTTGGCTGTAACCGAGCCACGGGACGAACCGAGCGGAGTAGAGGAGGGGTAGACCCAAGCATCGTAGGAACTATCGGAGAGGTGTGCGTGTCTGACAAGGCAGCCTCGAACGAAACATAATCGAAGAGAGCAGAGACATCGACCGTGGCCTGGTGAAAAGTTTTCTCTTACTGCGAACCGTGATCCCAGCCGTCTGTAACATGGACGCGAGGGTGTTGCCGACCGTGCAAATGCTAAGCGAAGACGCGAAACAAAAGCGAAAGGGTGGATGGGACAGTCCCTAAGAAACGGGTGCCCAAGGCCGAATCTATCATAGGGGGGGGGTGCAGCTCACTGAGAGTGCGTTTGGAGAAAAGGATGTTGACGATGATTTCTCATGGTGTTGAGATTTCAATCGCCGGAGGTGTAGAGGAGATGGTTCGTGTCTCAACCAAGAGGCCTTTTTTTTTTTCTTTTTTTTTTATCATATTTTAAATTTTGTTTAAGGTACAAAAATAACACGAATCCACAAGGGATATGGCCGCAACAAACCTCCACTACAGTCCAGCCCTTCGTCGAGGCGGTGGAAACCGTGGGGCAAAACCCCTGGTCTAAAACCCGCACCAAGCGCCCGGGGGCTGAATACAGCAACAAAGTATAATACATGAAAACCACAAAAGCCAAAAACATCTACCGAAAACCCAAAAAACAACCCTACAGTGAGCAAAACCAAAAATACCAAAACCCGTAGGAAATCAAACCAAGAGAAAGCCCATCCGTCACCAAGAACGTTTGCCGATCCCAAGGAGAAAACCAAAGATCCGTAGCCATACACAAGCGGTAGCTGTACCGGGGCCATATAGACCAGGCAGTCGGGGCTGATGGAAAGCGTGTGGCGGGGGGAGCCGAGGGAGTCCACGAAGCTGAGGCGCAAGTGGCGGAAAGGTGCCGGTGGCGCAGGCCGCCCAGCGTGAGGGGGGGGGTGTGCCGGCCCAAAGATAGGCTGACGGCGTGCGGGGGGGTGTTGGCTGTAACCGAGCCACGGGACGAAACCAAGTGGGGGAGAGGAGGGGTAGACCCAGGACAGTGACGCAGGAGACGAGGACCACCAAGGGGTCACGATTTTTCGCGATGCGACCATACCGACCGAAACGTTCAGGAGAGAGTACAATACCAGAAGGCAAGGCCACCAGTGCCGCTACTTCACAGATGGCCCGAAGCTAAACGACGAAACGCAGGTATGACGAGGCGTTGCTGACCGTGTAGATGCTAAGCGAGGACGCGAGACAACTGTAAAGAAGCCAGGAGAATACCCGAAGCAAAAACTTGAGAGGATGTAGGGACAGGCCCTAAGAAACGGGTGCCCAAGTCCGAATCTATCATAGGGAGTTGCAGCTCACCAGGAGTGCGGGACGTGGATGTTGACGATGATTTCTCGTGGTGTTGAGATTTCAATCGCCGGGTGTGTAGAGGAGATGGTTCGTGTCTCAACCAAGAGGCCGTAAGGGCTCTCTTTTATAACCGTTCTTCCCACAACTCATGAATCATCCTTCGCGTCACGCGCTCCTATGACTCATGAGTGAGTCATAGTGTGTAATCCATCAGCTGACTCCTATGAGTCGCTGCGCTATACTTAATCAACCAATCAAAACATCATAAACATATCATGTGCGCAACATGCGCCGCATGCGTAAAACCCATGACTCGTAACTACAAGTCATATGCGAAAGCCATAATCATATAACCGCAATCGTAAATCATATCAAAACAATAAACCAATCATAATAAAGAAATAACACGCCATCGCGTAGTCATGTGAAATACTAAACCCTATGACTCATAAGCATGAGTCATGTGAAAACCTCTTCTGCTAGTCACCGTTTGTGACAACTACCTATCTTTCAGAATTAGTAGTACACCCGATATCAGGGGGATGTCATCACTGTGTATATTTGTCCACTTACTATTTTTCTATTTTCCTCTGATGCTTCCATATTCCCTGTAACAGAAATATGATGGAGGACCTCAGGCCAAGCACGGTGCACCTGAGACATCAAAGTAACAAGATCGGGCAGTGGGTCAACCAACAGGGTTTACCAGTGAATGAGAGCTTTGGCGTGTGATACTCCAGCCGCCATAGCTCCTCTCGCTGTATTTCACCTTGACAGAGTATTTGGCGTGATGCTCTCATAGTGTGGCATGCTGGATTCGCTGTCAGGACTCGAACTTCTAACTCCCGAGCTAATGGCACTGTGAGTAGCCAGTGGGGAAGAATATCGCGCTACACAAGATGATAGGATCACTGGGCGAGTATACACTCTACCGGGCATTAAACGTCCTCGAGCTGCTGTCTTCGGCCTAACGAGAGCAGCCTCCAATGACTCAGAGGTAGTTAGAACAGAACAGTGGATACCTGATTGTTTGTTTGTCCATCCGCTATTTGTAACCGATTACGCAGCCCTGCACCAGTAGCTTCTGGATTATCAATATTTTCTGCATCTGGCTCAGTCTATAATTCTGTCTGATCCGATCCACGGGGATTTTGGTATTCATCACTACTTTTATCGCTTAGCTGAAATGTTTCCATTGGAGCTTGTGCGTTATTTTCATCTTCAATATCGGCATAAGTCATGCTGTAAAAAGTTCTTCCCTGGGTACACTTTGCTGGCCTTTCGAGTGCTCCAGTTGCGTTTGGCGGTACATGGGGCAAATGCAATAACTGCCTGTTCGGCAGCGTACTCGGCGAGTTACGGGATTGGTTTTGCTATGATCCACACATTGATCTCGATGATCGTACGCTATCGGATACGGCTTCCCTTATACCTCCGCTCACATATCCTACCCTAGGAGTTGGCCGACTGCGTGAATTGGCTTGTAGTTGTCTAGACATGGGGGAATACTGAACGATAGATCACTGTTGTGCAAAATAGGAATTAGGATATAGAACAATGAAATGTATCTTTCGTATCATTAAGATTAGAAATCTGTGGTTATGTTCAAAGGATGCATCAGGTCTTATATTCGTTGGCCTTAGGCGGGGGGCTGGTAGAATCACATACTATCACTGGGTATTGAAGGAGAATATTCACCTGTATAAAGGCGTTTTCTACTGGTTCAACATTATGATACTAATTTGGACGCTCTCAGGTATTATAATTGTCCTAACTCTGGTTGACAAGCTTTGACGAGATTGCCGTAGCGAGTGTAGGAGGCTAAGCAAAATCTAGCCACAACGAGTATTGGTTAGTAACACTAATTCTAGCAGGAAAAACTCGCCACGTCTAAAATGGAGTTGGATTATTAAACGTCTTCTTTTGATATCCAACCAACATGACTCAATGTCTAGAAATCTAGATTCACGCCATGGGTTCATGAGTTTGGGTGGTTTAGTTCAGCGATACCAGCCTAGTTAAGTACGGAATGCCCAGCCTGACTGATGAAGGAAAAGAAAATATGGATATTAATGCCAAGAGGAGTAAGTACTAGCACTATCATACCAGATTGGGACCGCTAGCGAGAAGCTGAAGCAAGGGCACCCAATGATATCTTTACTATCACATACCAACTAATGAATCACAAAAAGAAAATTCTATTAAAAGTGAAATAAAGATCTAGATTAAGGTACAAGACTTTGGGAAAAATTAAAATGAGAAAACCCTCCCCAGAGAAACTAGGAAAGTCTCAAATCATTTTCGTCCAGCCCGGGTCATTTTGAGTGGTGCAGTTGGGGCGATGGTGATTGGGTGTTGCTTGGAGCACTACCAGCACCAGGCATCATAGAAGGCTTGGGCCCTAGATATGTCACGGGAGCTGCCGGTTCAATTGTGGGATCTGCTTATTCTATCCCTCTCACTTCTGTTGTCTGAACCTGTGCATCAATCAGTGCAACAGTTGGGGAAACAGGGTATTCTTCGCGGATTATGGGTAGGCAAGAAGGAGAGGCATCCTGGCTACCATCGAATCCCGAACGCAGCGCAGCTACTAACCCGTCATCTGTCATGAAATCTAAAAGCCAGGGCATCTCCTGTAGAATTTTCCAGACGTCACGGTGTTGCACTTGCATAGATGGCGCAGAAGGTCTAGAGGTAGATTCCTGCCAGTGTGATCAGCAAAAATATAATATGCGTCTGATGCGCGGGCTGTCCGTCCTGACGTATCACTCGCCATTTTTTAGGTCCCCTGCGTCCTGTGACTCCTGACTTCAATTTTAAGGCCAGATGCGTTTGGAAACTAGATTTCACTCCAGCGGCGTCCTGGCACTTTCCCACCGCACCTGGTTCTAATATATTGTCAAGACACCCAACTCCCTTCCTACCCTCTGTCCTCCGTCGTAGCGGCTCCCCAATACACCCTCTTTCTCTTCCTCTTCTCGGTCTCATCCCGACGTACTCTCCCACTCATGGAGTGAGGTCCATTCTCTTTTGGGGGAGCGACACAGCTCTAGGCCATGATACTAGCATTATTTCTAGTAAATTTCACACACGGTCTGACTAGCCTAATGCTTCAAGTAGTTTCAATTTCTATATGTCTATATACTGATATCTTTCCACACTGATGGCTCTATTATTTCCCATACCCTGGTTCTGATGTTTCCAACGCCCTGGTCCCATGGTTTCCGACGCCCTGGCCCCATGATTGCCCACTCCCTGATCCCACTGTTTCTTAAGCCCTGGCCCCGTAGTTTCCCATCCCCTGGCCCCGTCATTTCCCACGCCCTCGCCCCCTTGTGTCCCATGCCCTGGCCGTCTCTTTTCACAGGCCGAAGTTTAATAACTTATATACATCCGAGTTAAATGATAAAGGACCAGTCCCTCTTCTATGATTCAATAGATCTTGTTAAATATCCATAAATTGATCCTGCTGGTGACAAGCCAGTGCTGGTCCATTTCTGGAATGAGATGTGCTAGGTCTATAATGATTACTATATCCACAATGGTCAGTTCCCAGGCGTCATCCTTCAGATGAACAGTCAAAAGTCCATGTAGGTCTGATGGGTGTCCTCAGTTAACCACATTTATTAATTGAATGCCTGAAAGGTGGTAGAGGGTTTCCTGGAGCATGTAATCCCTGATTTTCAAAAGAGCTATGAGCTTCGCCAGGAGACGCCCCCTAAGCGCACTATATATCTACTCGCCACCAGCCTGTATCCAAATACAATCATTCCTGCTCACCTGGTTACGGAAGAGTCGAGTACAAGTGCACTCGGCCCGCTGTATATTGTAAACATCCGTTCCCTGGAATGCAATCACTGGAATTTCAATTGTTGTTATTAGTTCAACCTGTAGAGATAAAAGTACCACCAGATCTTCAGGAAGTTGGCACCCGAGTGGAAGGTTTTGTTGGCTATTTCATATCCATTCACGATAAATTGTTTCCAGGGAGATATCAGAAACTCTGCAAAAATCGACGACGTTGCGTATCTCATCACAGCGTGTTTTCAGAATCCTATGGGAGCCAGGTGGGACCGAGGCGGTTGTTGTTACTCTAAATGCCCGACTACCTCGGCTGTTAGATCTGCTCCGGTACGTCGCAGGAATTTTAAGTTCAAAAGTCTCATCCGGATCGCATGCGGCTGCCCGTAGCTGCTTAGTATCTATCAACTGACTGGTTTACTAGTTTACGTTGCCGGCATACCTCATTGCACAGCTCATCAGCCTTGGCCTACGTCTGCTTTGATATCCTAAACTCCAAGAACATATCTTTCATCTTGTGAAAACATAACACATAGTCTTCCATATACTGCATGGTCTCTTCTGTATGCCTTCGGTATTGAGCCATCATGCTAAAATCAAGTAGCCACCTTGCGCAGATGAGCGCACATTTGAAAGGTTGTACTTTTGTGCTATCAGGCTATCTCAATGCCACGGAGAGGACTCTCAAGAGACACCGCCCTAGAATCCTCATCTCCTTTCCTTGCCACTGCGTAGTCGCACGGTAACCTTTTTCGCGCATTGAATGCCTGGTGGAGTGGCAAAGCCTTGCAGGCGTTATCGAACGCCTGCTGTTGTGAGTGTTTCTTGAGAAAACCCTGTATCCAGTCCATCATATGCTTGAATAGTCCAAGATATATCAAATGTAGCAAATCAGGCATGTGCACATCAGGCTCCGAAACTCTTTCAAGTCCTTGAAAAATATTTTATACCGTCTTTATAGCAAGGGGTTGGTAATGTTCATTTCTTGAGTAATTTCTAGCATGATGATGATGGGGGCTGGGTCCTAACTCATGAGTAGGGACCTCATATTTAGGAGAGGGGTTGGTTTTTATCCCGTGTAGTCTGGCGTTTTCCATATGGTCCGCAAAGCCACCCAGACAAGATTGGGAAGCATCTCCGGATTGTCCCGTCGGGAGAGTCTATCTGGACACCCTCCAGCGTAGTATCTCTCATGGGCTCAAAGATGAGTTCCAATACGCCCTCAAGACTCTCGGGATTAATCTGTCTCTGGAGTGTGTCTCCTGCCGCGGTCTTGGGGAGTTTGGACGGATAGGGCAATAGCGCCAGAAGGAGAACTCCCATTGATCCAGGTTTGTTACATGTAGTCGACGGAAGATTTCCGATAGTAATGTAGACCGGCCATGCCTTCTTGTCCACTGAGAAATTGGTGAGATGCCTCTGATCAGACATCCCAATGATTGGAACCACCATCGCCCCTTCGGGAAATGTTTCCTATGCAATGTTAACAACCTTACACGAAGGAGGAAGGTAAGCTTTACTTGAACGTCCCAACAACAGTCGGTCCTATGCATCACTGCATATATTCTCTGTCCATGCTGATGGAATTCCTGGCGCGGCGTATATACTAAGTCATCTCGATAGGTTATTTGCAGAAAAAGACATTTCACGCAGTCCAGGATATTGCTATAGAAGAATAGAAACGTCCTATTGACGTCCTCACTGACAACTTGTCCTTGGAACCATCGTAGATATGGGCCATCCGGAACCAATCTTGGAAGATGATTCTCCAGCATATACATGGAACTATAGCCAATTGATACCCAGTCACTAGGATCATTTGCAACGTAATCATTGATCTGTGACTTCTAGGATTTACTCTCCATAAACCATAATGAAAGTTTGATATCCTTCCAACTGATGAATGGGGCCCATGGGTCCTCGCAAGGTTTGATATTTTCTTGTTCATATCCGTCGACATCTCCGATTGGTTATCTGTGTCGTTCATCATTTGTCTGTTCAGCGGCGAATGAAGGAATGTTGTCTTTAAGTCTGTTTGTATCAGAGTCATACGTAAGGGTATTAATTGTGTTGTGTTCACATCTGGCCAGATCACTGTCAGGATCTGATTTGTAGTCTGAATCGGGGGGCTCACTAGCTTTATTGATGTCAATTCTGTAAGTTCTGGGGTCGGCAAGGCGATTTGGAGGTGGATTTCGTAAGGTATAAGCAAGTATGATAGCGAGATATACATACACCGTTCAGTGGTGCGTGTCTTATAGACCTGCCAGCATGTATCTTTGATGACAAAAGGATCATTTGACCGGCATGGTAGATTTCAGCTTTGTTGATTCCAGGAGTCGTGTATATTCTAAGGGTCGGCGTAACTTGAAGGTTGTGGTGATTATGATCTTAATGGGTAGAGGGTGAGAAGCAGGGCCTGGTGCTGCACACTCTTTGAACAATCACAGTGGAATTAGTTTAGTCTTGTTTGTCGCGCCATCACGTTGGTTGAGCTGTTTATCACTTTGTATTCGACTTGAAACATATAATGACTGAAATGCGAATGGGTCTGATATGTGGATTCTTGATTCTTTTTGAAATCAACTGAAACAATTCATGATGGTTTCAACCTCTCATGAATATCCGCGTGTTGTATATAGAATCTGGGTTGATACTGGCGGAAGGGACTTCATACCAAGAATAATCTCACAAGGCCCACAATATCCACCAATACCCACGGCATCCCCCATCTTCACAACATAAGACTGGTATGTTTCAGAAGCCTATGTATATAGACCCAAATTCAATCGACATGGCTCAAAATATCAACCATATCCACTACGTCCACATGGCGAATCTGGGAGTGGGGCAGGTGCCTCTGCCAGAACAGACTTATCAACTTCCACCGAACTCTCTCACCGGGCGAATTAGGATGAATGGTTCAAATCCAGACAGTACATTAATTAGGGATTATAAATCGAACATGGGGTTCGCTGCTGTTGCAAAGGACCCTGTGGATGGGGCCTGACGGGACCTTGCGAAAGATCTGATAATAGCAAGGAACTAGGTGCCGGGAGCCAAGGCCAGTATTTATCTTGACGCCGACTTCGAGCAAATCGTGGCAGGCCTGAGGGGATTGCACCCTACATGTCATTTACACGCCACAGCATCACCTACCAATGATCTGGTTCGTATGCAGTGGATCGATGAGGCAGTTGGTCAACTCATTAAGGACTATGTGAGGAAGCTGTTTACCTCAGTAAAGACTAGGTTAGCTGGCGCAGCCCAGGGTCAGCCGGGAGTCACCTTTGCGCATGTAATTGTTTGGGCGAATTTACTATGAAGAAAACATCCCAGCTCCGTGGGGTCTGGCAACGGCTGTGCCGAATGTAGCACCAGTTCCCCACTGGCAAAACCCTCCCCTAGACAACACTCTTCCGGCTCCACCCGGGAACAACCATGCGCCACGACTATACCCTATACGAGCCGTAACCCCACCCCCCAACAGCCAAAGCACACCACTGGGCAACGCTCCTCTGACTGCACCCGGGAACAACCTAGCACGAGGAGGACACCCCGTACCGAACGTAGCCCCAGTTCCCCACTGGCAAAACGCTCCCCCGGGCAACACTCCCCCCGCTCAACCAATGGACAACTAAGCCCAAGGACCACCCCCCATACCTCTACCAGAAGTTGCTTACACTGATCTATCTGAGCATGCTCCTCCTGTTCCACCTGGGAACAATCAAGCGCCAGGACCACCCCCCATACCTCCTCGACCAGTTGCTGACCCTGCCCCTCTAGTTGATGACGCTGGGTTACCAGTTGATAACCCTGCGTCCCCAGTTAACGACACTGCTCCGCAACCAATAGCATACTCCTACCCGGGAAATCCCTCTGTAACCAACACTATGCCAGCAGGTAAGTTTTTTAAATGCCCTGCGTGTTTCATGCATTCACTTACTAATGAAGAGTATAAAGATTGGAGGGCTCTACTTGGGCGCCCACTTGACGTGCGTATACGTTATGTCCTGCCTTCGAGACGTGGCCTGGGGCTGCCAGCGGAACAAAGGGAAAAGGTAAACATCCCTGCAAACCCACGTGTACTCCTTTGGCGTCTCCCAAGATCGCTCGTGTAGGGTTTGCCGAGCTAGACTCCTATGACATCCGTGGACTGTCAGCATTAATTTACAGAACCGTATCTCACGTACTAATTCGCTATATCGTTGGCGCTACTGTAAAAGGTTGTAGAAGGCTGCGCAGATTGCTCAATCAGCCTTATCCTTCATAGAGTATATCTTTGTCAGGAGCGATGAAGACGTATGCACCTCGCTTCTGTATAATTCACGAGTTGAAGATCCCCTTGGCCTTTTGGTGTAGTGCTACCATGATCGGAATAATGAGAGACCAGATACAGTAGAGCAGAGGAGGCTCCCAGATCTCGATTCACAAGCCGTCCACCATTGGGCTTGCGACATCCAGGGGGCACGGATAGGCCAGCCGCATTTTTGAGAACTGGAACTAGATGCTGACCATGTTAAGCCTGAGGAAGAAGAAAGGCCGAGGGATGATAGCCGTATAATTTGGTCGTCGGAATCTACCCATTAATCCGAGGAGATCTATGGAATATTGCGATCCCCTGTGGGGGAACGCGCTGAATTACCAGAAATCAATATCTCATTTGCAGTAAAATCATCGAGTTTGGTGAATCGACAGCTGCCATTGGACCTGCTTCATCGCCAACCTCGAGGTGACAAAGAGAGTAAGTGCGGGGCATATTTCAATACCAAAAATTGCGACGATGAAATGCCTAAGAGACTACCCATGAGTTCTATGAATGGGTTTTTGAAAGCTAAGGAGGTACGGAAGCGCGACACTCAGTTCGATGATAAACATTCGTAGCCTGAACCAAAGTGGTTGCGAGAGGATTCTGTCATGAGGGAAGTGTTGAAGTGCTATAAAGGACTTTCATCTCAGCGTTGATTGGTCGACCGTTCAAACTAGATGAGCAGTGGGTTAGCAGTGTGTTTTGACATTTCATAGGGATGATTATTTCAATTTCTGTTTCGTGATGGGTTCGGTGATGGGTTTAGCATGTCGATTGTTTGCTAGATACACCTAGGCATGTAATCGTAGTTTAGTTTCATAGTGTTGCCTAAAGAAAATTCACCCTACATCGATATCCAGATCTGATGTGCCGTGTGGGGTCGACAATGTTGCGCCCTGTCATTGATGTTAGGAAGACTTCACCCACTGTAGTTTTGGGGCTCTTATTGCGGCTTAAAACCCTATTGGACATTGCCGTTTGACATTTTACCCGGGATGGCTACCCTCATATCACACCCAACAACCCCCTGAAGGCCAAATTTCTACTCAAGGTACAGTCACGCCGGGCCGCACTTCCCTATGGATGTCCACTAGCACAAGGAGTATGAGAAAGCCATCCTGCTCCTGGCTCTCCCCAGGCTCAGTTCCACACAAACTAATCGTTATCAATTGTTAATTTGATAATCCATTTGTCGACCACCCGTGACGCCACAAACCTGAAGAGCTGGAGCTTCAAGTACACAAACTTCCTACTCAACTTGATGAAATTGTTCTTACGAATTGTTCTTGCCCGCATCCAATGCCAACATTGAAACGAACACAAATACCAACGCAAAAGACACAGTAAGTACTATCTCTACATCAAATCAGGAGTACATTATCTTAACATTTCCGTGGCTGTCAGAAGTCATGCTATCTAAACACCAGCAGACAACGAAGCCACCAGGGCCAATCGCAGACAGCCCTACCCCTGAATAGCTGCAACTGTCAGTGAAGCATCCAGAACCTAAGAAATCGTCTATATGATCAAGACCACAGACTCTGTAACCACGATCTATCGACTAACGGTTTTAGTGGACAGTTGCTTATTGATGTCAGAGAAAAAGCGTGCACTTGAACCGGTGGTGCAGGATTCACCTTTTTGTGAATCCAGAAATCAGTACTATGCACTGGCATATACCGGAAAGTTGAATCCTAACTATAAGTGGCATTAGTGGGGCACGCTATGGCGAAGTTTTGTACACCAAAAGCTCAGGTGGGTTCTTCAACCGTCACGAGTTCAAAGGTGCATACAAGAGGTGGCGCGATCAAATCAATGTCTAGATCACGGCGCTCGCATGGACACCCGGCTCCCGGACTGACGATCAATTAGACTAAGTCATCATTTTTGCAACCTCGCTTCCCTCAGTCAAAGTCCACATTCCACGTATAAAACAAAAGCATAGCGGAAAAGACGTCGCAGAAGTCGAACGGCAATTAAGGTACTTAGTCAGGGCTATATGCAGAGAGCTTCAGGGCACGATGGATCCTATTGAGGCGGAACGCCGACAAGGTATATTGGACGCTGACAGGGAACATCAGAGTAAGTTCTCATCGTCAGCTACAGTACGTTTCACTATCCTAGCACTGGTACTAACTATATTTTCTAGCGGATCAATGCAATTGGGCTTCTCCCTACTGCCCAAGAGCGATCAGACTCCATATAGTTCTTTGGACTGGGATTCCTAAAGCTAACCACTCTTTCTTGAACCACCGCTGGTATGCCATTGACCCCAGCGAAGGGATTGTGTGGGGTTACCTGGTATCACCCAGCATAAAACCAGTACTCCAGGTTGTCACGTGACAACAGGTAGAGGAGGCCATCGGTTATCCCCAATATCTGATCGGGGCCATAGGGCACAGAGCCACCTCATTGCGCCAGTAACCCTCAGATCCTCTCCCTCTGTCTGAACTAATATTTTTATATAGAGATTCCAATATCCAGGCATGGCTCCTCGCCAATCTGAGCAATGCTCATCTAGATCTTTTAGTGCTGGAGTCACCCGAGGATCAGGGCAGGAACCAAGACGAGACCCCACCGCCTGCTTCTCGGTGATATCCTTTTTTTAATCACAAGGTCTGGGATCTCTGGGGGCAGATGCATGATAGTATAGAAGAGGAAGATCCCAGCGACAACAGCCATAATGACAGCTCCGGCAAAAAAAAGGAAAGCACTGCGAATGAAAACTTGGGCGACAACAGTTACAATGATGAGGAAGCGTTGTGAGATATTTGGGCGCCTGGTACTACTAGTAATCGCCGCCGAACTAGTAATCACCATCATAGTAAAGACATTATTGTTGTTGTAAGTTGTTGTACCCAATAAGCGTTTGATTTAATATGTTAATACAAACTCTAGGACTAATCAAACACTTAGGACGACGATAAGGATGTTTATGAACCCCCGGGTGGAGGGGTCTTACAGAGTGACTCTCCTCCTATTTGTAATGCACCTGGGAGATGTACTCAGTATTCCGAATATAGGGAACCAGACACCGGGCCCTCTAAGCCCTCAGAGCAAGAACTCAGATCTATGAGGGACCCCGCTCCCTTGGTGATCCCCCTAGAAGACGTACCCAGGATTCAGAACATAGCGACCTAGGCACCGTGCCCTATAGGCCATGGGAGCAAGAACAACTTAGATCAATAAGGGATTTTTTCAAACCGAATCCCTGGGCGATACAGCTATTAAGAAACCCGGAGGCTCTGGCTGCCGAGCCTAGTACACTACCGACTATGATGTTCGAACCCCGACCAGCGACTCTTGCACCCAAACTAAGAGAGCGTCGTCATCACTCTCGTTGGCATGATAGCCTCATTGATAGCCCTATTTCCCAACCTGAACGATCTTAGGATCACAATATTCATGGTGAGACGTCCCCTACCCCCAGGCCCAAGACCTTTCCACTAGCAGCGACTGCCCCCCCTACTACTAGTACCTCTACTGCTCCTGCCTCTACTACAAGGGTTGCTCCCGGTATGGCTAGCCCCCCTCAGGCTATACCCCAGCAAACTACAGCGGCCAGAACTAGGGATGCTAGTACCCCCCACAATATGACAAAGACCGCAGGAACAAAAAAAGCCAAAGCGCAAGCAGAGCGATATAGTCTTAACCGGCACGACGAGCCTGAACCCCCGACGGCTATCCCCCATCATGAGCCAAGTGGCCTCAGCCGTTGCAGAACATAACTTTCTTCACTGTTTTTCCACTGCCCAAATACCACTGTTTTTTTCCTGCATCTTTTCTAGTTGTCTGGCATTTTTTAGATTTTCATGAATTGTTGTCACTTGTATAATAGTATTAGTAATCAAACCCAGAGGCCCCCTTGGGTTGACACTAGGTATTCGCTACCTTTTGGATTTTTCTCATAGTGGTAATTGGCGCACATCTCCTTCTGGGATTTTATTCAGGCTAGCGTCCACAAACAGGATGGGTCTATCGCTAGATTGTAGTCTTAGTAGATTGGGTTTAGCCGCGCTAATTGGGGCGTCGAGAGATGATGGTACATGCCGCCAAGTCTTTTTAGGCGTAGCGAATTAGATGAGCGATAACTCGGTTTCGACTAAATCTTTCAGGACTTTCTGCTGAGCCCTCCGGGAGTTGAGATTGCCTGCGTCACGAGCGTAAGTTTGACGATTTTCAAAACCTCATTCCCCAGCCAATCCATTCACTTGCATACAAAGTGATAGTTTGTGCACGTCTATATCCGGTATCGCGTGAAGGGACCGACTGCGTCAGCTTATTCGTGAGCTTAGCCCCAGGCATACAATTTCTAAGAAGCCAGGCCCCCAGCCCTCCCATTTCAACATCCAGAAATGAGCATAGATACTCTGAATCTTCTTTCCGCGTAGCGAATGTCTCGCCCGATCGCTAAACTACGGCAGTTTCAGCAAGATTTGGCTCAGCCAGGATGTTGGCGACTGTTTTAATTCACATAAGGTTTCTGACGCCCGAGTATCCAATTGTCTGTGTCGTGTCCTATAGATCAGTATGTCTCCTGCGAAGTACAACAACCATTCTGAAAATGCAGTTTTGTACCTCAAGTATTACTGGCATCGCACACTCCTTCACTCTATCTAACTGGTCCTGAGAATGTTCTGAGCCCTCCAGGACTTTAGATTGGCTGCGCCGCTGGCACAGGGTTGAGCCCATTGCCCAGCCAATTGTTTTAGTTGAATACTAAGTGATAGACAGTGCATGGCTATATCCGGTCTGGGGTGAACTGAAAGTGTTCACTTATTGGCTAGGTGAAACCCTTACATATAGTTTCTAGTACTTTCAGCGCTGCTGATATGGTCTTCAGAGATGAGAGTAGATAGCCCTAGTGGTCATATGGCATGTCGATGTCCCCCAAGCAGCCCACATCGCTAAACGACGCCCCTTGCAACTAGACTTTGCCTAGCCCCAACACTAGCCACACCTTTTTTCTCATCTTTTCCACGACGGACCAGTGAGTCCTATGAGATTCAAGAAAGCCTAGACCACAAACGCAGTATTGAACACTCCAAAACATCCTCTGTGGAGGGATTGTTTGCTCTCTTGCATACCGAGTGATAGTCTGTGAGGCTACCAACCCACCTAAATCTGAGTGTACGGGTGTAAGACCTAACACAGCCTATTCAACATAAGAATCTACATAGACTCCTAGCCTTCATAACGCGGGATATCTATTTCAATTGTCATATATCCTGATTCATATCTTACCCAACGCTCGCTAACAGTACAGTATCCCACCATGCATTCGAATTCACGCAGTCAGCCAACTGCCTGAGTGGGCACTCTGGAGGTGCATAGGCGCAAAGTTGTACCAGACACAATGGGATCCAGTCATCCAACTCCCCTGGTGGACAATCTGAATGGCCATTGGCACGAAGTTGTACCTGACACCATGGGTTCTAGTGAGCCAACTCCCTGAGTGGGCAATCTGAGAGGAGGTATAGGCGGTGGCGTACCCGACACTATAGAATATAGTCAGCCAGCTACTCAAGCCAGCAATCAGAAGAGACCTGGACGCGACTTCGTACGGGAGGACTCTGGATCGGTAATACAGCATAATGAACAAGGCAGCTTCTATCGTCCGCCAATGAACAACCAGTTATCGAGTGGGAATTCTTCCCCACACCCAATTGCCGGATATGGTGAAGGAAGACTGCCAAAGCGCCGACACAGGAGCACAATTCAGACCACAGTGTTTACCGAACATGAGATGGAGCCTGATGGCCAAGGATATCTGGAACGACTTCATATTAACGATAATGGTGGCGATGAGGAGTACCATGATTCACAAGATAGGGGAAAAATCGAACAAGACCCCGAACCTGATGTAGAAGTCCTCGATAGCGGTGATGGCGCTCGATCTGGACCACTTTGGGGGTGTCAAACGGCTGAGAGACGGGGAATCAATAGCCTAAGGACCGTGCCACATTCCACCAACTCCAGATCGCAGGACGCAACTCTTGTGAGGGTGAGCGCCGCAACTGGTGTAAGGACAATTCCTGGCAGGACCTACACCCGACCAGCGTTCCCGTCATCAAGTCCAGCAGGGTATTCGTCTCCACTGTGCATCCCTAGTAGTACTACATCTGGTGTTAGAAGTTCGTGCCCACCAACAAGAGAACCGACCACACTACAGCACGGGCGCATCTGGGGTGTAACCAACTCACGGCGAAACACAGTGACTGGACTATTAGGAGAAATAGTAGTGGTGGCAAAGTATGTGATGCTTTAGTAGACTCTCTTTGTTGATCCACTCCCAGACCCAGTCACTTTGATTTCAGCGGTGCACAGTGCTTGGAGTTGAGGGCTGGATGAGATTGCTAAGGCCGGCAATATTGAAGCATCTGAGAAAGGTCTTGACCTTCTAAGTGCATTCGGACATGATAAGATACAGGTTGTTTTACTAACTATCAAAGATACGGCAAACACACTCAGCCGTGCAGGGGCAATTCGTATATTATATAAAAAATAAGATAAAGAAATTATACGAATTCAGAGCTGACCAGAAAGCCATCACCCGTAGGGTCGAATACCTACTCGGAGAGGACAGGGTCATATGTCCCTCAGATGCATATGAGATTGGTATGCTAGATTGCGAAATCTAGACGTTGGATCACTACTGGCTATGAACTGGCCGTTGGAAATAACCTTGCAGTTCCTTGCACCGCAGATTGCTGAAGCAATATCTGGTAAGTATTTCGAGGGCAAGACAATGGTCGGGATCTTAAACCCAGGTTTTTTGAACTCTATTAATGAGAAAATTGTCTGCCTCACATATGCAATACTGTACTATATCCTGCAGGTGTGGCGAACTGGGGCACCCCTTGACCCTACGGAGTTTAAGTGTGAAGCCGTGAGAGGTAAGAGTTTCCTGATCTGTGGGCCTTTCGTTGCTTTCTTTCAAGATGTCGAGACCTCAGAAATTTCACAAGATCTTTTCTTACGACTGAGGAACAATTGGCGGGGGTTCCCAAGGGTGACGCAAGAGATGATGGTACGGAATCTGCGTGAGACAAGCATGGATAAGGTTAACCAAGAAAATCTAGTTCTCAAGGAGTGGCGCGAAGTCTTTGCTGACAAGTATGATGGACTTCACGCTGAACTGGAGCGTCCGCTATCCAGCGGGAATCCAAGCCCACCCATTGCGCAAGAACTGACACTAATCAACACTGGCGCGATGGGCTTAATAGGACGTGTGGAGAGTGCATTGGAGTGTGAGTTATCCAGCTAGTGGTATATACAGACAGCTGCGCGAGAACCTAGCCCAATCAACACCGACAGCAGGGGCCTACAATGATACTAGGAGAGTTAAGATCAGTCGCCGGAGAGCGCCAAGTCTTTAAACATTAGCCAGTTGGCCTTTGCTCGGGCGCTTTGTAGTTTGGATACTGAGTTGGTGACATTTCATAACCCGCTAGACTTGACGCTAGAGCAAGAGCAAGAGAGTTCTGCCAACCCAGCTCTAGCCAGTCACCTCTCCATGAACCTAGAAGACTTTCAGGAGGATTTGGCCATTGCGGGGAGAACGTTCTCCAAACCGGCGATGAGGTTATATAGAATAAAAAGATGTTGTAGGCTGAGCAGTGTGAGCATGACGTCGAGGCGATCACAATGTAATAGTAGTAGATAAAATAAAATATGGGAACAAAGCTTAATAGAGTACTAAGCGTGGAGTACTACTACTAGTGACGAAGTCGTGATCCAGCCTGTAAGATTTTTAGAAATCTCAAAGGCGTCTGGAAGATAGACATATGGATTCTCAACAGCGTCAGGAGAGTTTGGCCTAGCCTCAAATGGTATCCTGCAGGCGTCCCATGAGCACCAGGCAGTATCGGGATGTAACAGTAATAGTAAGCTGCATCATGATGCGATTGGTCGAGAAGGAGATCATCAGGAGGACACAGCCGAGAAATAGATGCCGTCAATATACGAGAGGCTGGAATCACAGGCTGTCATGATGGGAAAGGGTCAAGAAGGAGATTTTCAGGAGGATAGAGGCGAGGCAGAGAGGCCGTCAGGATGGGAGAGGGTCAAATCAGAAGGCGTTGGGATGCAGGGGCGGAGCATTAGAGGTCTTCAAAAAGCAGAGGACGCAGGAATCGCTATCAGAATGGTATCAGGATGAAGTGTGCCGGGGATGGCGAGGTCCGGACAAAATGTTAAACGGATATTGCATGTAGAATTCCAGTTGACGTTTTGAGCTTCCCGAGCGGACGAAGGACAGGACACGCAGGACGCATATTATTATTTTGACTGATGATCAACGAGAAGCCAAGAGAGGAAAGAGCAAAAGGAACAGCCCAGATAAGAAACGGTACCGAAGGAATACCAAGAAAAGCTCGATGTATTCCAACAGGACGAACAGACAACCCTACCATCATATGGCGAAGGAGTCGACCTGAGCATCGACCTGGAACCCAGACTAGAGGTGCCTGACAAAAATATATACCCTCTCAGGTAAGAGGAATTCCAGGAGCTCCACAAATACATCAAACAAAATGAAGCAAGACGATGGATACTGCAGGTGCAGGCAAAAAAGGCATCACCTATCATGTTCGTTAAGAAAAAGAGCGGATGGTTAAGGCTTTGTGTCGACTACCGAGGGCTTAACGAGGTCAAAAAGAAGGATCGATACCCGTTGCCACTGATTGGTGAATCTTTCGCTCGACTAAGTACAGCCAAGTACCTCACCAAGCTAGACATTAAGGACGCCTACCAGATCATCAGGATACAAGAAGGACATGAACACAAAATAATATACAGCAGCAAACTGGGAACATACGAGTATCTAGTGGTACCATGCGGACTCTGCAACACACCGGCCGCATTCCACAAATTGATCAACCCCGTCCTTTTACAATACCTCTATATTTATTGCATAGTATATTTGGATGATATCCTCATAGACTCAGAATGTCTGGAACAACACCGAAAGGATGTCAAGAGATTCCTAAAAGCATTTTAACCAGCTGGGATAAAAGTCAAACTGTCGAAATGCCAATTCCATACAATGAAATCAGAATACCTAGCATTCGTCGTCACCCAAGAAAGGATCAAGGTCGACAAGGGTAAAACACAAGCCATATGGGAATGGGAACCACCAAAAGCAAAGACAGACATCTAAAGATTTCTTGGATTCTGCAATATCTATCGACAGTTCAGAGAAGGTGACAGCAGGATCGCAAGACAACTATACGAAAGGACACACAATAATATAACGGCAAATGGCAATGGGGAGAGGAAGCAGAAACGGCCCTATACGAAGTACGAAAAACACTGACAACGACACCACTCTTGATACACTTCAATCCCTATCGGCAAATATGAATCGAAACAGACCCCTCGAAATCTGGCTGCGCGGGCATACTATCACAAGAATGTGAGTACAGCAAATGGAGACCGGTGGCATACCGGTTGAAGGAAAAGAAGGATGCTCAACAGAACTATTCGTGCTAGTTCAAGCATTCAAAAAATAGAGACGATACCTCACAGGAAGCCATTATTGGGTCCAAGTTTTTAAATACTAGAAAAATATGGGAACCTTTATCACAACAACAGCCCTGACCGAACAACAAATCCAATGGGTACGGAAGCTAAGTCAATGTAACTTCTGCATCATATATTGTCTAGGAAAAGAAGGGGGAAATCCAGATGCTCTTACCAGAAGGACAGAGAACATCCAACCCCTCAAAGAAAAATACACTTCAGAGGAGCAAGGAATCCTACTACCCAAAAAACAATATTGGGAGGAGGCGGTTATCGAATTCATGGAACTAGCGGACTTCCACGATAAGGACAAGGAATAATACAGGAACCATCAAAATAGGACAAAGGTATCCAGGCTATGAAGAAGGCACTAGACACAGGAAAGAAATAGATGAAAGGGGTGGCATTAGGACTATGCCAATGGAAGAACGGATACCTATAGTATGAAAGAAAAATATGGGTACAGGACAGTGAGGGATTAAGGACGACTCTTATCTCCAAACGTGGTGACCAACCCTAAGTGGGACATGGCGGTAAAACCAAAACCACGGCACTCATCACAAGACGATATTACTGGTCAAAGATAATGGAAACAAACAAACCATACATCAAGAAGGGCTACATATGCCAAAGAATGAAAGTTGCAGGACACATACCATATGGATTACTGCGGCCAAAGGAAGCACCTGATCAATGGTGGAAGTCGATCGCGATAGACTTCACTACAGACCTTCCGAAATCGGAAGAATATGACACAATACTAGTTGTCATAGACGGCCTGACCAAAATGAGTGATTTCAATTCTTCCAAAAAGGAGCCTAATGTATGACAATTTAACATGGTGTTCATAAAAGAGATAGTCAGGGTACACAGACTACTACGAGACCTGATTACAGATCGAGTAACACTATTCGCATCGGACCTATGGAAGGAGACAACAAAAGAAGTAGGAAACGAATGGAGGCTGAGCACGGCCTTCTATCCACAAACTGATAGACATACCAAAATAACCAATGCAATATGGAACAAATCCAAGCGCATATATCAACTATAAGCAAGACGACTGGTATGACTACATGCCACTAGCCGAGTTGACATACAACAATGCCTATAAGGAGACAATAAGAAAGACGCAATTCTTCGCAAACTGCAGAACCAACCCCAAATAGGAGATGATAAGACATCTGATTCAGGGAAAAGGAAAGAAACCAGAACAAATAACTCAGTTACATGATTCATTACGAAACGAAATAGTTGCACCACCTCTAGGACAAAAAGAATACTATTATCAAAACTGAAAGGCTGATCCGAATTTACAATCAAACGATATGCTGTCGTTATGAGCACGAAATATCAAGACCACCAGACTATTGAAGAAACTGAAGTACAAGAAGATCGGACCCTTCAGAATCTGGGTGAAGGTTGGGACCAGCGCTTATAAGCTGAACCTACCACTATCGATGAAGATACAAACCACATTTCACCTCTGACTTCCCAAACCCTACGAAGATAACCGATTCCCCTCTCAGATTCAAAAACCTCCTCCGCCTATGGAAATCAAAGGCAAAACAGAATAAGAACTCGACGAAATAATTGACTCAAGACTCCACTACGGAAAGCTTCAATATAGAGGTAAGTGGACAGGCTACTCATCAGAGCACGCCAAAATATGGTACCCGGTAGAAAACTTTCAAACTGCCAGCACATCAATCCAATCCTTCCACCCATGATACTCAGAGATGCCAAGAATAGGTATCAGTTGAACAGGTCGCCCCATACCAGGGATGGGCAGATGACAGAATCTGCTACAGCCCATGACCGCCTACTAGCCCAGGACATTCGAGGCCTATTCCGCAGGAATTGGAGGAAGGACAAAACTTCAAGGTAGAGAACATGGAACATGCGGCCCTGAACTGGAGAGGATGTTACAATGACGGGTGCCTTGTGCACCAAAGCAAGAAACAAGGGCGGGGATAGTATCCACCAAACCCACAAAGGGTAGGAAGGCCAACAAAGGAAGAGGACAAAAAGAAAAATTGGCAGGAATGTTTCCTGGACAACTGCTGACTACACAAAAACGACAAAATACGGGCAGGCGATTACCAAAAAACAGATAGAAAGAAGGAACCCCTCAATAAAAAGGATGACAAGACAAGACAGGCAAGAGAAACCGTGCGGATATAGTTTGCTAGAGAGGAGGACGAACAATTATTGGTAATGGAAATGGTGGCGGATCCGCATAGCCTACGAAGGTAAATTGATAAACTCCTAAGTGAACCTGACAACCTTAGGAGCAGCCTCCGGGAACAATGAGCATTGGTTGAAGACGAACCAAACAAAATCATGGAAAGACAAGGGGCACTCTAGGTAGCCAACATTGCCCTAGAGGTGGTATGCAGCAGTTGGCGGGAAGTAGATGACACAATCAGTGGATTAGGTCGAGAGGCTCGGCATTGGGAAGGAGAGTTATGGACTTGTGAGTTTAAACTATCGTGCGACCGATGCTAGGGGGAGAGGGAGCTAATGTCATGAATGGTGACTAAGCAAGGATTACAAGAGGTTTCACATGACTCACACTTGTGAGTTGTAAGGGTTTGGGGATATCACATGACTACGCAATAGAGTATCATTCTATTGTTATGATTGGTTTATGGTTTTTACATGACGCACGATTCTGGTCATATGATTATGACTTGCACCCATGACTCATAGTTGTGAGTCATGGGTTTTACATATGTGATGCAAATTGCGCACATGATTCGTTTTATACTGTTTTGATTGGTTATTGAGTTATTGTGCAGTGACTCATAGGATTCATATGATGGAATTCACACTATGACTCAATATGAGTCGTAGAAGCGCATGACGCAAAGGAATGAGTTACGAGTGTTAGGGTTGTGGCAACAAGGGTTATAAAAGAGAGCCTTTACGGCCTGTTGGTTGAGCAGGAACCATCTCCTCTACACCTCCGGCAATTTAAATCTCAACACCACGAGAAATCATCATCAACATCTACCCCCTGCACTCTCAGTGAGCTGCACCCCTCCCCTATTATACATTCAGTCTTGGGCACCCGATTCTTAGGGCCTGCCCCATTCCCCTCTCCGCTTTTTTTCGCGTCCTCACTTGGCTTCCTCACAGTTATCTCGTGTCCTCGTTTAGCATTTGCACAGTCGGCGATACCCTTGCGCCCATATTACAGACCGCTGGGACTACAGTTTGCGGTAGAAAGACACTTTTCATCAGGCTACGGGCGATTCTTACACTCTCTTTGTTTACTTTAGAGACCACCTAGTCCGACACATACATGTTTACCGATAGTTCCTACGGTTCTTGTGTTTACCTCTCCTGTCGCCCTCTCGATTTCGTCCTCTGGCTCGGTTACAGCCAGGCTGGTATCCTCTGTACTAGGTGACTCCACTTGTCCTCCTCATCCCTACGGGTGACACGGTCGCATTCTCGGTTATGCTATATCATCGTATTAGACTGCCTTCTTGGTCAATGTTGAAGTGTTAAGCTCAGAGTAATTGTTCTGGCCACTGGCAATATTTTGTCATCTTAGGCCGACCCCCACTTTGGATGTCATTTTTTATTCTATTGTGGGTTTCTACTGTAGTGGTATTTTATGTTCAGGTTTCGCCAAAGCAATGTAGGTTGCGCGGTGACTTTCTTTTGTTTGTTCACATTTTTTTTGACCTTTCGTTTGTCTGTAGCAGGCTTTCAAAAGGGTTGTCTTGTCTCTCCTGCTTTCATGCCTGAGTTTTTCCATTTTTGTGTACGAGATGTGCGGTGGGGTCCACACCATAGGGCCTTCAGGGGCTTGTTTTGATCCCATAAGGGAGGTGACTCGTTTGCGTTTTCCTTGGCAATAGCTAGCGCTGCATGTCTAGTTGTACCCGGTAGCTGTAGAAAACAATTCAAAACTCCTATAAAAAAAAAAAAAACGGCCTCTTGGTTGAGTTTCGCATACTTTTGGTTTTCCCCCTGGCAATAATCCTTTGCTGGTGATGGGTGATTTCAATATCCATCACCCCTTCGCTGACCCATGGACACGCCACTCCTCCTAATACGTGGATCTTTCTTTTCCTTATTCTTCCCATTCGTCTGAGCTAGGTTTTTGACTACTCAATGTTCCGGGATTGTTTACAGGTTTCCCTCTTGGAGGTGCTGCACGACCTTCCGTTATTGATTTTTCCTTTGCTTCCCCAGCTTTGATCCTCTATTTTTTGATCATGGGAGGCTACCCTCCTGTTGACTGGCTCTGACCATGTTCCGATCTCCGTTTATCTTACACACTCCAAATTCCGGCCCGCCTCTCCTTCTTCGAACTCGCTTTTGACTGAATGGGACTCCCTCTCCCCCGCCCTGAAAGTTCTCATCCTACATGCCTCTCCTCCTCTCCCCACCGGGCCTTCATTTGAGGCTGGGTTCGACTCCTCTCTTCTCTCCGTTACTTCATAACTCTGCCTCCACACCCCGCTTTGATGCTCCTCCTCACGCTCCAAACCCTTTTGGTCTCCTTTGCGTTCTCTCCTCCGATGAGAATACCACATCGCATCAACAAACGCCAAATCCTCCGATGATCCCCAGGAGGTCGCCTCAGCTAGACTCTCAAAACGTGGTTATTTCATAGCAATAAAAAAGTGCCAAGAGTTCCTACTGGAGATCCCTTCTTGTTAGTGCCACCCCTAAGTCCATCTGGACTGTGAAAAAGTATGCCCTTTGAATCCCCTTACCACGCTTTCAGTTCTTCAATGACGCCTCCTCTCCTACGGACATCAACAATGCCCTCCTCAATCATTTCTTTTCTCCACGCTCAACACCCTCAATCCCGCAGATCCTCAGGCTCTTTACTGATGCTCAGGAACTCACAGCCAGGGAGATATCCCTGATCGTACGAAGATATTCTCCCACCTCAGCCCCAGGCCCTGACTCTATACCTTACTCCATCTGAAAACATGTCCACAAGACCGCCTCAAAAATTCTGGTCTCTCTCCTCTCTCCGTTGCTGCGCTTTGGCCATCACGCCCCGTCGTCTCAACGTGCCAATGGGGTTCTCCTCGACAAGCTTGATCAGCCCTCTTATGATTCCCCCACCTCTTTCCAGATTATCGTCCTATTGGAAACGGTTTCCAAGATTCTGGAAAGACTGGGCACCACCCGACTCTCCACAGTTATCAGCTTCCAAGACCTGTTATCCCCAAATCAACGTGGTTCCTTACCCGCTTTATCCTCCAGTAACACATGCACTGCTCTTGTTGATTCCGTTCTTACTCTTCAGCGTCCAAGACTTAAAGTCTCATTACTTTTCGTGGATATCAATAGGGGTTTCGACAATGTTGACGCATCTATTCTGTGCAACCTCATCAAAAGCAGCAGAATAAACAATTATTTAGTTTCTTGTTTGTTTTCCATTCTTACGAACCGCCGTTCTTCCTTGTTGTTTCAAGTGTCTCCTAAGGTTTTTTCCTCGGTTACTGTCATTACCCCCCAAGGGTCCCCTATTTCTCCTTTGGTGTTTTTTGTTTATGTTTCTTGCTTGCATGTTCCCCTATATAGGGGTCTTGTACTGTTTTATATTGATGATTTTTGTCTTTCCATTGCTTCCGACTCCTACCACTCAAATGTTAAACACCACCAGAGAGACTTTAGCGTAATCAGAGCCAAGGCCTCCGGGATGAAGGTTGGCTTTTCATTTCCAAAAACCGAACTTATCCACTAGCGTACCCCTGGCTAGTGGGACCCACCCAGTACACTACGCACACCTCCCATCACACTTGATAGTCAGGTTTTCTTCCCTGTGACTCAACTCAGGTGGCTGGGCTACTGGTTCCGGCCCAACATCTCCTCTACTGCTCATTTTTCCACCAGACTCGCCCTCTCCCAAGATGTTTTTACTGGGATCGGGTCCCTCTCTATATCTGGGGCTGGTGTCACCTCCCACCTATACCACAGGGTGGCCGACTCCTTAATCTTCCCAATCTTGTCTTATGGTGCCGACCACTTTGTCTCCACTAAAGGACTACACTCCAGAATGGACAACCATTGGAGACAGCTTCAGAGATGGATCACCAATTGTTTTGGCTCAACAGCCCAATCGGTCCTTGCTGCCGAAGCCTGCCTTCCTCCTCTCCAGGGACACCTCACCAATAAAAGACGAATGGATGCACTCCGCCTGGTCTGCTCCCCTCCTATCGTCAACACAGCTGCTGCCAGGCTGGCCCTAACATGTCCCTCCCTGATTAACTACAGAACCAAGGACTCTTACAGCCACCTATGCAGTCGCCTGTCCCTGAATGGCATGCCCCTGCACTGAAGGACCCCCCTTCCTCAGCCCCCCGTCCGCACCCATTTTACAGTGGATGCCCTCTCTCATCTTGTCCTCCCGCTATTGGATAGCCTTTCATATGTCCCTCTCATCAACGGGTCTCTCCTACCAGACTTATCTTGACTCCCTTCCAACTCACTTATGAGGTCCACCTTTAGAGCCCTCCGGAGATGCAGTCGCAACTTAATGATCGAACACTGTATATCCTTCCTCCCTCCCCCAAAATACTATCAGTTTCCCCTCAACCTGAAACCCAACCCTTGATGCGCCTGGGAAAGTTCACCGCTGGTGGCATCTATCAGATGAGCGCCCAGAAGGGGTACCTCCCAGCCCACCCTCCCACCTGGTCCTGTTCTCAGGGTTCTCTCATCTGCCCCCAGTGTGGGGAAGCCGAGAAATCATTCAGTTATGCTTTCCTTCCTTGCGAAACCAAAACAAAACCCAGAGTCTGCCTCCTCTAAGGTGTCCTCTGGGTCGGCCCCGATGCTCCTCTGTGGTCTTTGTCCTGTCTCCTTTTTACTCTTGCTAAGTTCATTAAAACCACAGCTATGAACTTTCCCCCTGACATGTACTCTTTGCGGACACCTGCTCCAGTTTCAATGGTGTTTCCTTCTGCTCCCCCCGCTGTGGGACTTGTCTTTTCATCTCCTATGAGGCCCATTTGAGTATTTTTTCTTATTTGTTGTGTGATTTTTCTTTTGAAGATGGTATTATAGTTTGTTGCTACTTTGTTATACCGTGAATAGTGTTGTATCAAGTACTTGATACAGTTTGGAGATGATGTTTCAGTTTTTATTTTATTATTTGTTTTTGGGATTAAGGTTTTGTTTACGCTATAGGTAGTACTGCCTGCGAGTTCTTGTACCTTAACAACCAATACGTGATATTTAAAAAAAAACAAAAATAAAAGAAAAAAAGAAACAGCCTCTTAGTGGAGCAAAGCTTCTGGTCCTCTATTTGCCCCCAACTACATTTGAAAACTTCTACGACCTGTCTTGCTTCCGGGACACAGGCCAGCAACCCAGCCCTCACCTCCGTCCTATATCGGAAATACCCCCCATTCTCCCAGCCAACCAAGGCCTGGCCAAGGGATCTCACGATCCTCCACCACCCATGAGTCTACGATCCCCCCTTCCCTTTACCCTCAGGTGCACACTCCCCCCCCCCTAGCCTATCTGGTGGACATCTTCTCCGAGACAAGGGATGAACTACGCCTCCCCCCCAACCTGGACCAAAACATCTCACCTCGCGGGGTACAAACCATCACGGACGGCGAAGGTTCTCTCCTGGACATCCACTGCTCTACGGTTTCCGGCATAGTGACCATCACGGGACAGCTGGACACTATCACGAAACAAATCGATGACCGAAGAAATGAGAACGGTGAACTCCGCACACAAGTGCATGACCTCTCGTCACAGATTTCAAATGCCTCTGTCACACCCGAGGATCTGGCCCCTATTACTGTATCACTCCGTAACCTGTCACATAGAGTCTCAGCCACTACTCCTGCCCCCCACTCGCCCCCCACCCCCTTTGGCTATACCTGCACAGGCTGGCCAACCACCTGCGCCCCCTGCCCCCCGTGTTGCCCCCCCCCCTAGGAAAAAACCCTCAACCCGTCCCCCCACCCCCCCAATACCGCGGCCGACCCCTCACTTCACTACCCTTATTACAAGACCAGGTTCGGGAAAATATTCGGCAACCCTGACATATACGCAAGGGCCTTCCACCATTCATGGGAAGCGGAGCATGTCTGCGCCGGTGGATACGCCCTGTCAGCCTTCCCGGACGCCACCTTTCACTCCGACTACAAACCCAAGTCACTTCCCTCATATGCCCTGGTGGCAGGCTCTGGTAAGAGCACAACGGGCAAGAAGCCTAGGCAGGAAAAAGTGGCGGAAGTCGCGGCTGAATAACACAACTTCTTAAAAGCTCCCTCTCCTCTCCCCTATGCCTCAAGACGGTTCTATGCCCCCCGCTCCACCCCTATGGCCCACTCTCAAGCCTCACTCATCGCACGGTCCCTTCCCGACATTGTCGCAATTGTCCTTACAAAATCGAACTGCCTCCTCCCCAAAGGCTTCTTAGCTAACGTTAACAATAGTAGCACTGTCTCGCTTACCTGCACCAACCCGTGCACCTCTGCCTCCTCCTACTCCCCCTACTTCCATGTCCTCACTCGACCCCTCAACCAGTCCTACCCCACAGGAGACTCTCCTTCGCTCCTCTTCTGCCTTTCCCCAACCGCTATACAGCTGGTCATACACAGTATCCCCACTAATGAGATGCCCGATGAGCACGAGCAAATCAAGCCTAATCACGTGCAATCTATTGCCCACGCGAAAGAGGTCCTGATCCTCTCAGCCAGGTACCTTAATGCTAACCGAGCTTCACGAACCCCCAAGGAAGGGCTTTCGGTGCTTTTCTCCATTAACCCCGATGATGTACCTGCTCTCACACCCTGTATCTTCCTCTTCTCCAACAAGCTCAAAGTGGAGAAGGCTATCTCCGCCAACCTGTATACCCAATTCCCCAACTGCTGCCGCCTCAGGCATGCCGCCCCCCGATCCAAACAAAAGTACCCGTCCTGCCCCCTATGTGTGCTACATAATACCAAGGCCGCCCACCAGTGCCAAAACCCTACTTTGCCCCAAAGGAGGCAATGAAAAACCCATCGCCAACTGCGGTCCCACCTCACCCCCCCACTGCGCAAACTGTGGAGAAGACAGCCCTACCTACGCAAAAGAATGCAAAGCCTGCCCAGTCCTTCCCCCCCATGCTGAGGCCCACCAGGAGTCAGTCGGCTCCTCCTCGGACAGTGAGGAAGCCATGGATGTGGGAGAGGATGGCCATCAAGCACCCACTACTCCCGAGGCCCGCCTAGCCACTGATGTCGATCTTACCACCCTGAGCCCCCCAAATGCCCGCCTTGCATCAGCAAAAATTATGATATGCGTCCTCAGCATCCTGTGTTTCTGACGCTCGGGACGCTCAAAACGTGAATTGCAATTCCAGATGCTGGGTGGAACTAAACCTGTATCCGGACACCACCAAATGTACCACTAAACCTTAAGAATACTCTGGACACAACACACAATCTTCAGGAAGTATGCCGGAAGCAATACACAATCTTCCACAGACACCCAAGGGTACTCCATTTACCGCCGGCCAGTGACCCAAGTCACAATAACAGAATTTTTAACATCTTCTTAAATAGTCTTTTATTCTGTGTCTAATTCTACTGACTAATTTATATACAAGCTTCCGAGTCCCCCCTCCCATGCGTCAGGCATATCCTGCCCAGTACCGGGATACCCCCTCGACAGCAGACACCAACATCATGCGATTTGATTGCGTCGAGACATCCCTAATACCGGCGGGTAGCTGACATCGAGCCCAACAACCTCCCGGAAACAGAATTGGAATCCGTCCAATGGTTGTGGAGTAATCCACCATCGAGTAAAAGTCCGCTAGCATGGAACCTAACACTTCCTCCACAGAAGACAGCAACCTCCTTAGTTTTGATCGCGTAGGGACGAACCTTATACCGTTGTGTAGCTAAAGACGAGGCCAATAGCCTCCAGCAAACAGGGTTGGAATCCGCCCAGCGGTTGTGGAGGTATCCACCATCGAGTAAAAGTCCACCAGCATTGAACCTAATACCCCCTCCACAGCAGCCAGCGATTTCCTGAGTTTTGATGCCACAGTGACGAACCTTATACCGTTGTGTAGCTGGCATCGAGCCCAATAACCTCCAACAAACAGAATTGCAATCTGTCCAGCGGTTGTGGTGGTATCTGCCATCAAGTCAAAATCTGCCAGCTTACTACTTCTATAGAGGATAGTCACTTCCTGAGTTTTCATGCGACAGGGACAAACCTTACACTGTTGTGTAGCTAGAGACGAGGCCAACAACCTCCAGCAAACAGAGTAGGAATCCGTCTAGCAGTTGTGGAGGTATCTGCTATTGACTAAAAATCTGCCAGCATTGAATCTAACACCCCCTCTACAGCAGCCAGCGATTTCCTGAGCCTTGAAGCCACAGTAACGAACCTTATACCGTTGTGTAGCTGGCGTCGAGCCCAATAAACTCCAGCAAACAGAATTGGAATCCGTGTAGCGGTTGTGTAGTCAACAGCCATCGAGTAATTGAGATCACCAGCTGTGTATCTCCATGAGTATTGACATTATAGGCATGAGCCTTATACTGATGTATAGCTGGCGTCGAGCCCAGTATCATGCAGGTATCAGTCTCATTAGTTGGTAAGTGATGGTTGAGGTGTTTTTAGGGTATACCAGTGTTGTGAATAATTAAGGTGTGGGTGATGAACTTGAAAGTGCAGAGTCGCGCCGCGTCAAGGGCTAAGTGCTGAGAAATCACAAGACCAGAGAGTCTCTTAGCTATCACTCGCTTTCAGAGTGGAGTGAACTGGCATTTTCGCTCTCTGAAAGATGAAGTTCTGAAAATATAATACTAGTTGTACCCTTGCCCAGTGTTAGTGCCTTTAGCGCAAATTTATAATTGAGAGTATGGTGGCTTTCTCACTAAGCGCTCACACTAACCTATCGCCCTTTGCCAAGATCAGCCCATTTCTTAGTATGAGAAAAGGCTGGAAAGCCATGCAGAAGGCAGGTATTGCCCAGGGGGTATTCTCGAAGGAGATTGGAGGAATGGTATGTCCGGATGAGCGATGGTATTGTGAATTGCGTCCGGAATCATAGGAGGTAACATAATATCGCAACCCACTTCCAGAAGTACTTTCGTGTGGCAACTCGCGTCCAAATACTCCAGACGTACAGGACGCCGAAATCTAAGCCCCTCGCTTCTGGAAGCAATAGGGGTACTTCTGACTCATAATCTATTTTTGCTGATGCGGGCTTTCCTCTAAGGCATTAGGCCTTGCTCTCTCTGGTCCCTCTGTGCCTCCTGCAACTCCCCTCAACGGTCGGGTTCGTCCCAGAGATGATTAACAAACCCCCCAGAAGAACATCCGGGCCGGCCCCTCTTGAGTCCATTTCGATCATTTAACACAACAGCCTGGGGAGCTGGAATGTGTTCCTTTCCCTCTTTGTATCTTTCAAGTTGAACAATCCCCCGCAACTAGTTCTTCTTCAAGACCCCCCTTCCTTCCAAGGTTTTATTCCTGTTTTTTCCTGTTATAAGTCTTTTGCCCCCACTAGCAGGCTACCTAAAGTGGCCATTTATGCTTTCGTGGCTTTTTTGAAAAACCACACTGTCCTACCTAGTTCCACGTAGGTAGTGGCCAACTATATTCACATTAATGTTTTCACCCCTTTGGGGTGCTTTGGCACGAACTTCCCTCCCTTTAGGATTTCCAATATTTACTCACGTTCTCGGGCCCCCCACCCTCATAGGGTCTCTTCTGAACAAACCTTTTCCCCTCACAACTACACCTACCTTGTTTTGGGCGACTTCAACATCCACAACCCTGCCATCAACTCTCTGCGCACTTGGTCCCTACAGGAATCCGAAGAGCAAAACCACTACTTTGATATGGCCTCAGAGCTGGACTTCCTATACATCAACACCCCCGGGGTTTACAACCGGTACCCTCTCTCAGGAACTAACAGACCAAATGTCGTTGACCTGGCCTTCGCCAACCCCCATATGTACCCCTTCATGTTGTCCTAGGATGCCTACTCACTCCTGACAACTGCCTCCGACTACGTCCCCATCACCATCGGACTCTCACCCGCCCTCTCCCATCCCACATCTCCCCAAACCAACTGGGGTGAGTTAGATTGGGCAGCCCTTGAAGGCTCTATCAAGTCCTTCACGAGCCCACCGGCCCCGACGCACCCCTCCACCCAGCAACTGGGAAACTGGTTTGGCTCCTCCCTCAACGCCCTCTCTGGACTGCTCAAGACTAAAGCCCCTACCTTTCATCCCTCCTCAACGTCTCAACGCTTGTGGACCCCCCTACTCACCTCCCTCCGCAAGGAGACCAACAAGGCCGATACAGCAGCAATAACATCCCGCACACCCCACGCTGTCAGGTCAGTCAAGTTATCAAGAAATAATTACTTCAAAGACGTTAAAAGGGCTAGGTCCACCTACTCGGCTGACTTCCTGGCCAAAACTACCCCCAACAACATATGGACGGCTAAGAAACTAGTCTCCCCACGAAAAACCCTTCGCTTCCCGTCCCTCCCAGGGGCCGAGGACCCAGCCTCTATTAACAGAGCCGTCCTCGCCCACTTTTTTCCCACATTGAAATAACTCCCCCCTAACTGGAGGCTTTACCCCTCAGCTAACACCCCTCCCCTCTCCAAGGAAGAGGTCACCAAAGCTCTGTCCAAGTTCTCCCCCTCCTCTGCGCCTAGGCCAGACCATATCCCCCCAGCGGTGTGGAAACGTGTCTACGCCCTCAACCCTGACATCCTCCATGGCCTCTTGTGCCCCCTCCTCTCCTTTGGGTACCACTCCCGCTTGATGAAGCATGCCAACGGCCCGGTCCTTGATAAACCAGGCAAAGTATCACACGACATGCTGGCCTATTTTCGCCTCATTGTGCTCCTTAAAACAGTCTCCAAGATCCTTGCAAGAATTATGGCGGTTCGCCTCCTCGCCTTTGCAAGGAGGTCTGGCCTTCTCCACAGAAACCAATGTGGCTCGATCCAAGGCCTCGGGATATATCAATTCCTGCACCACCCTCTCTATGGAACGAAAGACGCTCCAACTGACCCGTAGAAAGGTGTCCTCCCTCTTCCTCGATATCAAGTTAGGCTTTGACAACGTCAACACCGCCATCCAGAGAAAAATACTGCTAGACAAAAATCTTCCCTCCTACATGGTTGACTGGGTATCCTCCTCTGTTTCAGAATGGAAATGCACCCTCCTTTACCAAGGCGCCCCCAAAACCCCGCCCCAGTCATGGTGGTAACCCTACACGGGTCCACCATTTCCCCCCTTTTATTTCTCATCTATGTCTCGCCCCTCAATTTTGAGGTGCCCCAGGGGCTAATAGTGTGCTATGTGGACTACTTTACCCTAAGTGTGGCCTCCCACTCCTACCGCCTAAACGCCCGCCGCCTTCAGGGGATCTTTTCTTTCCTATCTGCCAAAGCTGTGAAGATTGAGGTTTCTTTCTCCATCCCCAAGACGGATCTTATCCACTGGAGCACCCCTTCTCAGAGGAACTCTCCACCATCTAACCAATCTGTATCCCTTAACGGTCAAGTATTTCGTCACTCTCAAGTGGTCAAATGGCTTGGCCACTTGTTCACGTCATCCTCTGAGCTCAAGACACCATTTCGAACGCCGCCTCTGCCTTGCCAATGCCTCCTTCGCCTTCATCAAAAGGCTCTAATCACCCGGAGTGGGAGTCCGCCCATTCATTGCCCAAACACTTGCAATGGGACTCATGCTCCCCATACTGACCTATGGGGCCGACCTCCTGCTACCCAACACCCACTCCACCAACTGCATGAACACCTTCTGGCACAGATCCAAGAGGTGGATGACCAACTGTCTCTTCTCAAGACCCACCCCGATTCTGGTATGGGAGTCTTGCCTCCCCCCCATAGCCGTCTACTGCAGATACAGGAGACGCATTTCGGCCCTCAGAGTGTGCTGCACCCCCCCAACAATTAATCCGGCCGCCACTCACCTCCCCCACTCAGTCCTCTCCCTATCCTCCTACTCTGCCACAGACACCTCCCGCCACCTGACCAATAGGTTGGCCACATATTACCGCCCTCTCGACTGGAAAAGTCCCGTCCCCTCCCCCCCAGTGCCACATTACCTCCCAATCGACGCCCTGGCACATTTGGCCCTCCCCCTGACGACCGGCCCATCGTGCAAACCACTCGCCCTAAAAGCCACCCTTCTCCCAACTGAAGACATACCGCCCCAGGCCCACATGGCTCGCACCTACACCGCCCTCCGCCAGAGAGCGCAGACGGGCCTCCTCATGGACTGGATCCCCTTCCTCCCAGCCCCTCCAGGGTATCCCTACCCGCACTCACTCACACCCCACAATACTATTGGCCTCGACATATTCGCCGCAGTGCGTATCCACCAGATGCGTGCGGGTCAGAGCTTGCTGCAAACCCATCCTTGATGGTTCCACAATCAAAACCGGTCAACAACTTGCACTCGCAGCATAGAAGACCCAGAAATCTTCGAGCACCCTATCCTGCACTGCCCTGCCAGGGAAGATGCTAGATGCCGCCACATAAGCTCGGTTGATAGCCTCTCTCCCCGTAGCCCCCTTTGGAACCATCTCTACTCCCTCTCGACTCTTGCCCTCTGCATCCTCCATGCAATCACTGGGTTCCCTCCTGACCCCGGCTCCGACCTAGAAACACCCATGTTCCCCCACAACTCTCCCTCCCTTTAGTTTCCCCTTTATTTTACACCCCGCAGCGACCAAACGAGAGGATGAGAATGCTTCCGTTACGGTTATAATGTTTTTGTTGTTTGGCCTTTAAACAATTCCTTTATTAAATCTGTTTTTTTACCAGATGAGGCCAATAGTTTTTCTCTTCACGACTTAGCATGTTTGCGACGAGTGGGAACTGGTGTTTTTTGTTGTTGTTGTTTTTGATTTATAGGTTTTGTTTTTTCAATAGCTTACCACTAGATGAAGCTTTTTGTACCTTAAAAGAATGAACGCATGATATAAAAAACAAAAGGGTCTCCTGGTTGAGCACGCTCTGCGCCCTCTATTTTCCTGACCATAAGTTTTACAAGACCATGTTGCTTAAAGGACGATCTCTACCACTCCCTAAATATTCCTTCTAACTTAGCCTTCACGTACCTAAGCTTTCACTATGGACTCTTACAGTTCCCTTTCCTCACTCTTCCTCCCAAGGTCTAGCCCTCCATCTACAACTCCATCGGTAGCAGAGGTCTACTCCAAAGCTCATTTTCTCTCTAATCTCCTCTGTCGCACCACTTCCATCATCTCTTCCACCCCAGGTCAGCTGCCTTCTCTGTCTCATATGGAGTGCGAAAAACCTGTCCTCTGGTGAAAGCGCCCTCCTCCCTCTCCTCTGCTCTTCGATCCCTGCAATCTCCTCTCTTGGTTCTTGGCTAGAAGAACTATACACCCAAATCCATGACCTTCAGTCTCAAGTGGCAAATTCCCGCCCTGATGAGCCCCTGAGGGAAGTCCAAAATGCTCCTTATGACCTATCACATCAGGCTACTTTTGCCCCGCCCACTGTCTCCAAACACCCGTCCAATCATCCCCTCCCCCACCCGTCCTGGTCCCATACAACCCCAGAACCGTCCTCACCCCAAGGGAGACTCTGCCCCCGCCACCCCTCACTCCTATCCCCTTGGTGATCCATGGTGGGACATCTGAGTTGAACACCGCGGTTAGAGCCGACAAGGCCAAGACTACAGCTAAAGGGAAAAAATCATCGTCTGGCACTTCTGCCAACAAAGTGGCAACCGTCATCCTGGATGCCTACCCTAATGGTGCTGCCCCTCTCGCAGCTGCCGCTCCAAGATTCTATGCCCCCAGAACAAACCAGAGTCCTCACCCTGAGGAACCTACCATCCGCGTCCGCTTCCCTGATATTCCTGCCTCCTTCCACCGAGAAGCTGGATCTGAACTCCCCAAAGCCTTCAAATTTTCATCAACCCAAAAGGGGCTATTACCATTGTTGTTGCTGACACTTCTGTCCCTGCCGCATCTTACTCCCCCTTTTTTCAGGTCCTTGAGACCAGGCTTAATCAAGGCTTCCCTGTCGCCTCCAACCCCTGGCTTCCCTTTAGACTAGCTCCTACTGACCTCCAGTTTGCCATCCATGGATTCCCCGCGAAAGCCGACCCTGATGAGGATCATCACCTCACCGCCATCATGAGGAGAGGCATCCACGACGACAAGGGCTTTGAAATCATTAGAGCACGCTTCCTCTGACCCGACCGCTTCACTTGCGTTGAGAGAAGAAACCCCTTCTCCGTAATTATCCATGTCTCTACTGACTTCACCAACCTACTTTTTGAGTCACCCCATGTGCTGATATTTTTTAAGAGCTTCCCCGTCAAAAGCGGTTACTCTCCTTCCTCCCCTAATCAATGTTTCAACTGTTGGAAGTTTTGACACGTCAAGCCCATCTGCAAAAACCAAACAGTCTGTCAGCTTCGTGGCGGCCTCTACTCCAAAGCTGACAATCGCTGCACTAACCCCACCTGCCCTACAGAAGGCCACCTCCGACCCGTCCTTGGCTGCTGTGTTGCGACCTCCCCCAGAGGTCCCAACAGCTGCGAGCCCCACTCAGCAAGAGACAGAGACTGTTCCTCCCGCCCACCCCCCCCTCCCCCAGGCCCTTCAAACATTGAGGTAATGGACCAAGATGCCATGGACAAATCCATTACTTCTCCTCCTCAATCTCCCCGCCCACAGACTCCCCGCGCCATCACCCCGGTTGGCCAGAGAATTCGTTTTCACTTGGTCACGCCGAAAGCTATCCCCCCCCAGCCTGCGTACTCTCCTCCTCCACGATAGGATGGCCACACCCCAATACGGCCCCAAGTCCCTCCCCTGCCCCCAGCAATGATACGGCCACCCGCCGGTAATTGTCCAACAACCCCCCAACCGACTCCCCAGGGCCGGCCCCTGCACGCTTCTTGCAACTCGTTCAATACAACTGCTTAGGGAGCTAGAATCTGTTTCTTTCCTTATTTAATTGTTTTTGTTCTTTACCTGTTTTTCCTGCTATGGTAGCTCTTCAGGACCCCCCTTTATGACGTGGCCATCTCACCTACTTTGAGAGTTTTACTAGTTTTTGTCCTCCTTTTTCTACTCCTTTCAAACCTACAGTTTGTTTTTATGTTTCCGCTGCCTTTCAGAAAGAGGTTTGAGTTCTCTCTGTCCCACTGGAAAGGACAGACTATTTTGCCCTTGATATTCTTTCCAAGCACCTCTTTAGTTTGGCTTTTCCTCCCCTTTCGTATTTTGAACATTTACAATTTGTGGTCCAAGTCCCCTGGAGGGATGACCATTCTTCCTACTCTTGCTTTTCCCTCCGGCAATAATCCTCTGCTGCTTTTGGCAGATTTCACTGTCCATCACCCCTCTGCTGACCCATTAAGATGCCACTTGTCTCAAGAGCTTGCCTTTTCATTTTCTTATTTTTCCCGTACCTCTGAGTTAGGCTTTTTACCACTAAATGTCCCGGGAGTGTTTACTGGTTTCCCTCTTAGAGGAACTGCATGACCTTCTGTTATTGATTTTTCCTTTGCTTCCCTAGTTTTGATTCCATTTTTCGATCATGGGAGGCGACCCTCCCTTCTACTGGCTCTGACCATGTTTAAATCTCACTTTATTTAACACAGCAGAACTAACGACCTCCCTCCACTAATCGGGTCGTGCTCGACAAGCCTGGCAAACCCTCTTATGATTCCCCCACCTCCTTCCAGACCATTGTCGTTTTGGAAACGGTTTCCAAGATTCTGAAAAGAATTGTCGCCACCTGTATCTCCACTGTTACCAGGTTCCAAGGCCTGTTATCCCCCAATCAATGTGGTTCTTTACCCGCTTTATCTTCTTTTGATGCTTGCACTGCACTTGTTGATTCCATTCGCATAGTGCAATGCCCAGGCCTCAAAGTCTCCTCACTTTTTTGTGACATCAAGGGGAGTATCGACAATTGTCGATCCTTCTATTCTCTCCTCCTTCCTCAAAAAGAGGGGTATCAACTATTACTTAGTATCTTGGGTGTTTTCCTTTCTTAATCATCATCGGTATTGCTTAATGTTTCAAGGATCTCCTAAGATTTTTCCCTCTGTTAGCATGGGTACCCCACACGTATCCCCTATTTCTCATTTGTTGTTTGTTATTTATGTTTCTTGCTTGTATGTTAACCTACACAGGGGTCTTGTACTCTCCTATGTTCATGATTTTTGTCTTTATATTGCTTCCGACTCCTATCGCTCGAACGTTAGACCACTCCAGAAAGCATTTGGCATTATCAGAGCCACAGCCTCCAGAATGAAGGTTGGCTTTTCAGTTCCCAATACTGAACTCATCCACTGGCCCACCCCAGGCCACAGGGACCCACCAGGTACACAACGCCCCCCCCCTATCAACCTTGACGGCTAGGTTTTCTGCCCTATGACTCAGCTCAGGTGGATGGGCAACTGGTTCCTGCCTAATATCTCCTCTACTGCTCATTTTTCCCGCAAACTCGCTCTCTCCCAAGCTGCTTTCGCCGCCATCAGGTGCCTCTCTATATTCGGGGCCGGTGTCTTCTCCCACCTGTGCCACCGACTGGCTTACTGCTTGAATTTCTGTATTTTGTCCTAAGGTGCGGACCTCTTTGTCCTCACTAAGGGAGAGCTGTTCAAGTTAGACAACCATTGGACTCAGGTTCACAGATGGATCACGAACTGTTTTCGCTCTACTACCCTCTCGGTCCCCACTGCTGAAGCCTGCCTGCCTCCCCTCCAAGTACTCCTCACTCACAAGAGACAAATGGCTGTATTCCGACTAGTCTCCTCCCTCCCTACCGTCAAACCAGCCTCTGCTAGGCTTGCGCCAACGTTACCCTCCCTGATTAAATGCCGAACGAAGGTCTGCTACAGGCACCTATGCCCTCGCCTCCCTCCGAATGTCATACTCCTGCATGGGTGGACACCCCTTCCCAAACCCCCTATCCGCACTCATGTGCCAGTGGACACCCTCTCTCATCTTGTGCTCCCAATGTTGGAGGGCCTTTCATACTCCCCCTCATCAACGTGTCTCTCCTACCAGATTTTTATCGCCTCTCTTCCGACTCCCTCATGAGGTCCACCTTTAGGGCCCACCAGAGACGCAGTCGCACCTTAATGATCGAACATTGGAAGTCCTTCCTCCCTCCCCCAGCCTACTATCAATTTCCACTCAACCTAATACCCCACCACTTTATGGGTCTTGGGAAGTTCACCGCTGGTCGCATCCATCAGCTGAGCGCCCAGAAGAGCTAGCACGCAGCCCACCCCCCCACCTGGTCCCGGTCAGAGGGTTCTCACCTCTGTCCACTTTGTGGGGAAGACAAAGACTCCTTCAGGCATGCCATCCGCCGTTGCCCAACCAAAACAGAACCCAGAGCTCTCCTCCTCCAAGATGTGCTCTCGGTCGGTCCCGACACCCCTCTGTAGTCTTCGTCTTCCCTCCTCCTCTCCCTTGCTAAGTTCATTACCACCACTGCAACGAAACTTCCCCCACATATGTTCCCATCGTGTGTACCCACTCCTGTTTCAATGGTATTTCCTCCTTCTCCTCCCGCTGTGGGTCTTTGTTTTTCCTCTTCTATGAGGCGTATGTGAATTTTGTTTCCTGTTTACCATATGATTTTTCTTTTGAATATTGAGGTATGGTTTCTTCCTGCTTTGTTATACCGTGGATGGTGTCGTATTGAGTACTTGATACAGTTTGGAGATGATGTTTGAGTTTTTATTTTGTTATTTGTTTTTGGGCTTAAGGTTTTGTTTACGCCATAGATAGCGCTGCATGTGAGTTCTTGTACCTTAACCATGAATACTTGATATAAAATAAACAAAAAAAAAAGAGAAAAAAACCACCTCTTGGTGGAGAGTTTTTCACGCAACCATCAAAGTTATATTGTACACGATACTTTCAATACCAACGCTTTATACATATTTGAGCTACCGGGTCTAAGACTACAAGTGTCTCGTGAAAGACATAGCCATTCATCGTACACGATAGGAGACTGGGAGATTTAGCTATCACCGCATGAGAAGAAGAGGAAGTGATCCCTATTCGGAATAGTGGGTACCTGCTGAAAGTATCGTCTGAGGAGGAGTGGCTTGTAACATTTGGTTGCATCAATCCTAGCAGCACCTAACTAGAAAGCAAAACCGACATCACTATAAGAGGATGACCTGGAAGTCTCAGGATTCGATACTTCAATCTTAGGAGAGGCACTTGAAAGAGCAATCAGAGATTCGGGTACGGCAAGTCCAGCAACACCGGAACCTACATTACCGGCCTTATCAGAGAAGACAACCTTCCCAGGAGGAACGAGAAGGAATACCATGTCCATACAGACAGGTGCGCAAGGAGTGGCCATCTCAGGTGACGCAATGACAGACACAGGAAATACCAGCACCTAGACACCAGGGCTTAGCCCAGAACAACTACAACAGATCATCACCAGCCTAGTCCGAGGATCTAGCCGACCCAATACTAATGAACCGGAAACCTTTACTGGCGAACGGACAATACTATTAAGATGGCGGGGATAATTGAAGGTCTACTACATAGGAATCTGATGGACAGAAGTAGACCAAGCCGATAGGATCCTGTACCCTTCCAGGCTCTGACGAGGAGATGCAGGGACATGGGTCACCCTATATGTGGAAGGACGAATCATAACGAAATGGAAGACCTGGGATGTGTTTTCCAAGGAAATAAAAAATCAGTTTGGAGCCATTGATCCGCGAGGAGAAGCACGACTCAAGATATAGAAACTAGAACAAGGGAACAGAATGATGACAGAATACAGGAACCAGTTTGGACTAGGATCAACGGAAGCGGAACTGGACGACCATACCTTGGGAGAACACATCCTTGCAGGCATGAACAGAAGAATTCAAGAAGCTTGGGTATCAGACAGCAGTGACTTCAGCGATTGTAAAACGCTGGCTAAATGGGTAATCAAGAAAAAGACCAAGATGGCTATGGTGAAACATCTCCAAAAGAAAGAACCAACAGAGACAAGGATGGTCAATACGTCAAAAAACTAAAATGGGGCCTGCCGACCAAACGATGCATCAAATGGCGATCCAATGGATCTGGAAGCCACATGGCAACAACCCTGACTATTGCCACAAGAATAAAAGAGAATGATACAAGGGGAGCTATGTCTCAAATGCGCCAAACCAGGACAGCTGGTCAGAGACTGTACCAAACAAAGGAATGGAAAGGATTATTCGATAACACGAAGACAGGAACGACCAACATGAAAGGTCGGACAATAGACGACACAACAGAGCATCAAGGAAATAGTAATCAGTGACAAACCCAAACAGTAGGGAAACGAAGAAAGTCCCCAATACGAGATGGTCGGAGGGGCTGACCTGAACAAAACCCCATTATGATAGAAAACTATTATGCGGCACTCAACTACATGGCATCAATTGAACACGAAAATGATCATATTATAATCAGGATAAAATTACACAGCAAAAAGGAAACAGTTACGATCAATGTGATGATTTTTTCAGAGGCCACTGAAGACTTCATTGACCAAGGAATATGCACCAAGCATGGAATCACAAAAACAAAGCGCAAGAAACGCAGCGAGATTTATGTTGCGGATGGAAGACCAAGCGCTAAGGGTCCAGTTACACATATCGCGCAAGTACTTATAAACATCAATGGCCATAGGGAATTGGTGATCTTCCAAGTGGCAAATCTCCAAAATCATGAAGTCATCCTAGAGATGGCATGGTTATTAGGAAAAAACCCAAGGATCGACTGGGAAGAGAGGAAAATCTCATTGAACAGTGAACCATTTACGACATGGTGTCTAAACAGTTCCCCCTGCACATATGCGATACGTGAAGAAAAAGCCCGAGAACACGACCTCACTACTAAAACATCCAAGATTGGAACCGGAGATGACTGGCTCCGGATCCAGAAGCTAAACCCTGAGACTCGGATGCCAACCAGATGGCCAAATCAGCCCGCAGGACATGCCCTGTACTCGAACCAATGAGTCAGTATACTCGCAGGAGAACAGAAGACAATCAGAACTGGAATAGATATCGGTCTACTTACAGGCACTTACACAGGCCTTACCCCATGAGGTGGATTAGCGGTCAAGAACCGACTGACGACGAACTTGGGGGTTCCAGAAGCGGATTATGCCGGAGACCTTGAGATGGGCTTGGTCAACCAAGGGACCCAAGAATTCGAGGTGGAATCAGGAGATTGAATCGCACAATTGATTATCGAAACGATCAAGATGGAAGAACTACAAGAAGTTCAAGAGCTACTGAAAACCACCCGAGGAAGCAAAGGATTCAGAAGCACAAACAAGCCAAAGGACCAAAGGGAAAGGAAGCCTATCCATATCAACGAGATATAGGCGAAAATGCATTAGGAAGCTTTCACAGATAAGGATATACGACTGGCATCCTACGAGGGGACCCGGTCAACGACGAGATCAACCTAGAGAAGATCAATATCACCACAGAACTAGCCATCATCACTAAAAAGATAATATGTGTCTGATGCGTGGGCGCTGCATCCTAATGTATCACTGGCCATGTTTTGCGTCCTCTGCGTCCTGTGCGTCCAGATGTCAATTTCAACACTCTTTCAGTCTGGAAGCTAGATTTCACTCCACTGACGTCCTGGTGCATTGCCACCGCCCCTGGCCCTAATGTATTGTCAGGACGCCCCCCTTCCTTCCTACCCTCTTTCCTCCGCCATGACGCTTCCCCACCACACTCTCTTTCCCTTCCCCTTCTTGGGCTCCTCCCCACACCCTGTCCCACTCATGGATTATAACTTTAGTCTCTTTCGGGGGAGCGATGTAGCCCTAGGCTACGATACTAGCATTAGTTCTTGTAAATTTCACCCACGGTCTGACTAGCGTAATTCTTCAAGTAGTTTCAATTTCTATATATCTATACACTTATATCTTTCCAAACTCTGAGCTCTGTTGTTTCCCACGCCCTAGTCCAGTGGTTTCCCACGCATTGGCCCCCTGGTTTTCCACACCCTGGCCTGGTTTTTTCCCACGCCCCGGCCCCGTTTTTTCCCACACCCTGGCTCGGTCGCACAAGTTTAATAACCTATATACATCCGTGGTATATCATATTGGACCTGTCCCTCTTGCGTGGTTCAATAGATCTCGTTAAACGTCGTTAAATCGATCCTGCTGTTGACAAGCCAGCGCCGGTCCTTTTCTGGGATGAGATGCGCTAGGCCTATAATTGTTCCTATATCCACTATCCTGAGTTCCTGGGCGTCATCCCTCAGATGAATGGTCACATGCCCGTGTACATCTGAAGGGCGCCCTGAGTTAACCACATTCATTAATTGAACACCTGCAAGACAGTAGATGGTTTTCTGGAGTGTGTAATTCCTGATTTTGAAAAGAGCCATGAGCTTCGCCAGGAGAGGCCCACTAAGCACACCATATGTCTGCTGGCCACCAGCGTGGATCCAAATCCAATTATTCCTGCTCACCTGGTTACGGAAGAGTTGAGTAACAGTACACCGGGCCCGGTGTATATCGCAAACATCCGTTTCCTGGAACGTAAGGACTGGGATTTCAAGTGTGGTCATTAGTTTAACCAGTAGAGATTGAAGAACAGCCAGATCTTCAGGAAACCGGCACCCGAGTCGAAGGTTCAGTTGGCTATATTGTATTAATTCCCGACAAATTATTTCCAGGGAGATATCGGACACTCTGCTAAAATCGCCGATGTTGACTATCTCATCATGAAGTCTTTTCAGAATCCTAGGATAGGCAGGTGGGACTGCCACGGTTCTCGTTTTTTCTCTAAATGCCCAGCTAGCTCAGCTGGTAGATCTACTCCATTACGTGGCAGGAATTCTAACGTCAAAAGTCTTATCCGGATCGCATAGCGCCGCCCGTTTCTGCTTAGTTTATATTGTGCTACGTCAATTTTGTTCGAACGTCTATACCAGTTCTTGATCTATTCCTGGTGCCCGAGCTCTCCAAACTCAGTAGAATATAGAGGAATATTGTCAAACTTGTATATATCCTCACTCAAGTCACTTATTAGACACATCTTAATAAAGTTGAAATCGGATTCGGCTTGTATCAAGTGTATACATTGTTTGTTTTCTTCAGGGCGGTCTTCCTCGGGTACCCAGAGCCTCTTTGATCTAACAACTAGCTGGTTTACTAGCGTATGCTGCCGGCGTACCTCCTTGCGCAGCTCATGAGCCTTGACCTGCATCTGCTTTGATATCCTGAACTCCTAGAAGATATCTTTCGTCTCATGAAAACGGAATGCATAGTCTTCCAGATACTGTTTTGTCTCATCTGTATGGGTTCGGTATTGAGCCATCATGCTAAAATCAAGCAGCCACCCAATACAGATGAGCGCAGGTTTAAAATGTTGTACTTGTGGGCTATCAGGCTATCTTAATACCCCGCCAAGGACTCTCAACAGATACCGCTCTACAATCTTCATCTACTTTCCTTGCTACTGTGTAATCTTAAGGTAAGCTTTTTTTGGCCCTGGAAATCTATGGTAGGGTGGCAAAGGCTTCCAAGCGTTGTCGAACGCCTGCTGTTGTGAGTGTTTTATTGAGAAAACCCTGTATCCAGTCAATAATATGCTTGAATAGTCCTAGATAAATCGTATGTACCAAATCCGGCATGTCCAGATCAGGCTCCGAAACTCTTTCATGTCCCTGAAATATCTTTGGCCACTTCTTTATAGCAAGGTATTCCTAATTTTCATTTCTTGGGTGATTTCTAGCCAGATGCTGATTGGCGCTAGTTCCTAACTTATGAGAAGGAAACTCCCATTTAGGACAAGCGTTGGTTTTTATCTCATATAGTGTGGCGTTTTCCATATGGACCGCAATCCACCCAGACATGATTGGGAATTATCTCGGAATTTTCCGGTGAGCAGCGTCTTTTGGGAGACCTGTTAGCGTAGTATCTCTCCGGGGCTCAAAGTTCAGTTCAAATACGCCCTCAAGCGTGTCAGCATTAATCTATCGCTGGAGTTTGTCTACTGTAGCGATCTTGGTGAGTTTGGGCCGAATGGGCTATAGCGCAAGAAGGAGAACTGCCATTGATCCAGGTTTGTTAGGTCTAGTCGACAGAAGATTTCCGATAGTAATGTAGACCAGCTATGCCTTCTTGTCCCCCGAGAAATTGGTGAGATGCGTCTGATCAGATATCCCCATTTGTTGAACAACCGTGGCCCCATCGGGTAGTGTTTCTTACGCACTGTTAATAACCTTAAATGAAGTAGGACAGAAAGCTCTACCTCCACATCCCACCACCAGTTGGCCGTATGCATCTCGGCATATATTCTCCGTCTATTCTGATCAAATTCCAGGCGCCGCGGATATACTAAGTCATCTCGGTAAGTTATCTGCCAAAGAAGATATCTCATGCAGTCCAGCATGTTGCGATAGAAGAATCGCAGCATACTCTTGCCGTCCTCACCGACATCTTGTCCTTCAAAATGTGGTACATATGGTCCATCCGGATTCAATGATCGAAGATGATTCTCCACTATATACATGGAGCTATAGCCAATCGACGCCAGGTTACCAAGATCATTTGCAAAGTGATTATTGATCTGCCCCTTCGAGGATTTACTCTCAATGAATCAAGATGCAAGTTTGAAACACTATGCACTGATGAATAGAGCCCATGGGTCCTCCCACAGTTTGATATGTTCTTGATTATATCTATTGACATCTGTATTTCGTTCTCTGGCACGTTTGTATTGCGTCTGTTCGGCGGCAGACGAAGACGTGTTGTCGTTAAGTGCGTTAGTATCAAAGTTATACCTAAGGTTGTCGCTTGGGTCGTATTCATATCCGGCCGGATCACTGGCCAGATCTGATTCGTAGTTGGAATTGGGGCGCTTGCTCGGTTCATTGTATTCATATTTGTTATTTCTGTGGTCGTCAATCCCAGTTGGAGGTGGATTTTGCAAGGTAGAAGTAAGTAGGATATCCAGATCTGCATGGGCTTTTCGGAGATGTGTCTCGAATTGGCCTGCCCGCATGTATCTTTGACGACAATATGAACATTTGACTGGAATGGTAGATGTAAGATCTGTCCATTTCAGGAGTTGTGTATATTCTGAGGGTTGGCGTAAGTTCAAGGTTGTGGCGATTGTGATCTTAACGTATAAGGGTGAGGAGATCGGCCCAGTGCCGTGCAAGCTTTGATCAATCACAGCGGAATTGGTTTAGCCTTGTTTGTCGCGACATCAGGTGGGTTCAGCTGTTTATCACTTTGGGTTCGACTTGAAACAGATAATGACCGAAATATTAAGACCCCTAATCTCTTAAATCTTGATTCATCTTGAAATTAACTGGAATAATTCATCATGGTTTCAACCTCTCTTGAATGTCTGCGTGTTGTATATAGAATGTGGGTTGATACCTGCGGAAGAGACATCATACCAAGAATAATGTCACAACCCTCACAATATCCACCAATACCCACAGCATCTACCATCTTCACAATATAAGACTCGTATCTTTCACAAGACTATCTATATAGACCCAAATTCAATCGACATAGCGCAAAACATCAACGATGTACAGTACAGAGAGATGGTGAATCCGAGAATGGGGCATGCCCCTGCGCCCGGGTAGACCTATCAACCTCCGCCAAACTGTCTCAAAGGGCGAATTAGTATGAATTGTTCGGTTCCTGATATTACATCAATTACGGTTCATCAATCGAACATGTGGTTAACTGCTATTGCAAAGAATCATGTTTATAGGGCATCGCGGGACCTTGTGAAAGATCAGATAATAGCAAGGAACTATGTGCTGGAGCCAAGGCCAGTAATTATCATGATGCCTACTTCTAGCAAAGGGTCGCAGGGATAAGGAGATTGCGCCCTGCAGGTAATAAACTCGCCACAGCATCAGCTGCGCAGAATCTGGTTCGTATACAGGAGATCGATGAGGCAGTTGTTCAACTTGTGCAGGACTCTGTGAGGAAGCTGATTACCACCGTAAAGACTGGGGGAGCTGGCACCTCCCAGGGACAACTGGGAGTCTCCTTTGCGCAGGTAATTGTTCCAATCGAATTGACTATCAACAAACATCGCAGCTCAGTGCGGTCTAGCAATGGCTGTGCTGAATTTAGCCCCAGTTCCCTACTGGCAAAACCCTCCCCCACGCAACGCTCCTCCAGCTCCACCAGGGAACAATCTAGCGCCAGGACTACGCCCCATACCGAACGTAGCCCCTGCCCCCAACTGGCAAAACCCGCCCCCAGTCAACGCTCCTCCCACTCAACCAAGGGACAAACAAGGGCAAGGACCACCCCCCGTACCTCTATCAGAAGTTGATTACCCTGCTCCACCTGACACCACTCCTCCTTTTCCACCTGGGAACAACCAAGGGCCAGGACCACACCCCATATCTCCCCTACCTGTTGCTAACCCTACCCCTCAACTTGATGACCCTGCGTTTCCAGTTGATAACCCTGCGTCGGGAGTTAATGACCATGCTCTGCCACAAATCGCACCGCCCCCCCCGGCACATCGCTCTATTGCTAACGTTATGCCAACCGGTTTTTTTTCCAAATTATCTGCCTATTGTATGCTTTTACTTACTAAGGAAGAGAATACAGATTGGAGCGCTGGACTTGGGTGCCCCCATACTGTGCGTATAGGTTATGTCCTGCCTTCGAGACGTGGCCGGGGGCTGCCAGCCAAACAAAGGGCAAAGGTAAAGCTTGCTGCAAACCCACATGTACTCCATTGGCGTCCCTCCAACATCGTTGGTGTAGAGTTTGCAGAGCTAGATTTCTATGACATGCATGGACTGTCAGCAATAATTTACAGATTTGTACCTCACCGCAGAATTCGCTACATCGTTGGCGCTACTGGCCAAGGTCGTAGAAGGCTGCCCACATCTCACAATCAAACCTTAACCTTCATAGAGTATATCTTTGTCGGGTGGGATGAAGACCTACGTATCTGGTTTCAGTCTGATTCAGGTCACGAAGACCCCCTCAACCTTTTCATGTATTCCTACCCTGATTGGAATCAGAAGAAACCAGACACGGTACAGCCAAGGAGCCTGCGGTATCTTAATCCACAAGCTGTCCGCCATTGGCCTCCTGACATCCAGGGGGCAGGTATAGGCAAGCCACCTTTCCGAGCACTGGTAGCAGAGGCTGGACCTGATAAGACTGAGGAAGAAGAAGCCCCCAGGGATGATAGGTCTAAAATTTCCTCCTCGGAATCTGGGCTTCAATTGGAGGAGATTTCTGAAATATTGCCATCACGCATTGGGGGAATAGGCTGAATCGCCGGAGATCCGTATCCCGTTTGTTGTCAAATCATTGAGTGTGCTGAATCGACAGCTGCTATTGGACCTCCATCATTGCCCCCCTCAAGTCCACAAAGAGGGGAAGTGCGGGGCTCAATTTGATGCCCAAAATTGCGACGATAAAACCTTCCAGAGACTACGTTTGAGTTCTATCAATAGGTTTTTGAAAGCCAAGGTGGTATGCAAGCGCCAAGCTCAGTTTGATGACCAAGATTGAGAGCGTCACCCCAAGAGGTTGTGAAAGGATTCCGTCGTGAGCGCCTGTTTGAAGTGCGATGCAAGACTTTAATCCAAGCGTCGATTGGTCGCCCATTAAAACTAGATGAGCAGTGGGTTAGCAGTTTGTTTTGACATTTCATTAGGATGTTTGTTTCCTTTTCTGTTTCGTGACGAGTTCGGCGATGAGTTCAGCATGTCGACGGTTTGCTAGATGTACCTAGACATGTAATAGTAGTTTGGTTTCATGGTGTTGCCAACAGAATGTTCACCCTATATTGCAGTGCAGTTGTGATATGCCGTGGGGGGTCGAAGATGGTGCACCAAGACCTCAATGTCAGAAAACCTTATTCATCATAGTTTTACAGCTTATTGCATCTTTAAACTATATTGAACATCGCCGTTTGACATCTTAGCCGTAGGGCTACCCGGATAGCACATCCATGAACCCTCTGACAACACAATTTCTACTCAGCATACAGTTATGCCCGGCCGCACTTCGCTATTTACGTCCACTTGCTCGAGGATTCTAAGAAGGCCATCCTGCCCCTGGCTCTCCCCATGCTCAGTTCCACACAAAGTAATCGTCGTCAATCCTGCATTTGACAATACTTTTGTCGACCACCCACGATGGCATATGCCTGAAGAGCCACAGCTTGAATTACACAAATCTCCTACTCATCTTGACAAATTGTTCTTACAAATTGTTCTTGCGCGCATTCAATGGCAACGGTAAAACAAACACAAACACCGGCGCAAAAGATAAAGTAAGTACTATCGCTAGATCAATTCAGGAGCGCATTATCTAGACATTGCTGTCACTCTCAGAGGTCATGGCATCCAAACACCAGCAGACAATAAAGCCACCAGTACCAATCGCAGAAAACTATACCCCCGAATAGCCGTGACTACCGATGAAGCGTCAAGAACAAAAGAAATCTTCTATATGATCAAGATCACCCATTCTGTAAGGTCGATCTATCAACTGACATTTTATATCGACAGTTGTTAATTGATGTCGGTCAACAAGCCTGAATTTGAACTGGCAGTAGATGATTCAATGTGTGTGAATGCAGAAATCAGTACTACGCACTAACATATACCAGAGTGTTTAATCCTAACTATAAGTGGCATTAGTCGGGTGCACTATGGCAAAATTTGGTATACGAAAAGCTGGTGTGGGATCTTGAACTGTCACGAGTTCAAAGGTGAATAAAAGACGTGGCGCAATTAAATCAAGGCCTACATCACGGCACTCTCATAGAAACCCAGGTCATTGACTGATGATCAATTGAACTCCGTTATCATTTTCACACCCTCGCTTCCACAAGTCAAAGTCCAGATTCAAAGGATAAAAAATAAGCAATGGTTAGAATATGCCTTAGAAGTGGAACGCTAATTAAGGCACTTAGTCAGGGATATATATAGAAAACTTCCGGCGACAATAGATCTTGTCAAGGTGGAGTCCCGAGAAGCTGGATTGGACACTGACACGGAACATCAGAGTAAGTTCTCATCGCCTGCTACTGTACGTTTCACTATGATACGACTAGTAGTAACTCTGTTTTCCACCTGATCAATGCAATTGGGCTTCTCCCAATTGCCCAAGCGCGATAAGACTCCCCATTGTTCCTCGAACGGGGACTCCTAAAGCTAACTACTCTTTCGTGGACCACCATCGGTATGGAACCAGCCCGGGCTAAGGGATCACATGCCGCGTCCTGGTATCACCCAGCATAAAAACTCTACTTCAGGTTGTCAAGTGACAACATGTAGAGGAGGCAATCGGTTATCCCCGATATCTGATCGGGGCGACCGGGCACGGAGCCACCTGATTGAGCCAGCAACACTCAGATACCCTCCCCCTCTCTGAGCTCATATTTTTATATAGAGATTCAGACATCCAGGCATGGCTCCACGCCAATCCGGGCAAAGATCGTCTAGATCTTTTGGTGCTGGAGTCACCCCAAGATCAGGGCAGGAACCGGGATGAGACCCCAGCGCCTGCTACCGGGCGATACCCTTATTTTAATCACAAGGTCTGGGATAATGGGTGGCAGATAGATGATAATGTAGGAGAGGAAGATCACAGTGACGACTGCCACAACGACACCTCCGACAATAATGAGGAAAGTAATTCCTATGAAAGCTTGAGCGAGAACAGTTACAATAATGAGGAAGCTTCGGGAGATACCCAGGTGCCTGGTACTAGTAGTAATTGCCTGGTACTAGTAATCACAGTCGTAGTAAAGTCATCATTGTTATTGTAAGTTTTTGCGCACAATCACCTTTTGATTTAATATCTTAATACAAACTCTATGGCTAATCAAACACCTAGGATGACCATAAGGATGTTAATGCACCCCGGGGTGGAGGGGGCTCACAGAGCAACTCTTCTCCTATTCGTAATTATCCTCGAAGACGTACCCAGCATACCAAACATTGTCAACCAGACAGTGGGCCCTCTAAGCCGTCAGAGCAAGGACTCAGATTTATGAGTGACCCCCCTACCATTCGTGATCTACCTGGAAGACGTTCATAGAATTTGGAACATAACAACCCAGGCACCGGGCTCTCTAAGCCGTCGGAGCAAGATCAACTCAGATTAATGAAGGATTTTGTCGTAGTGAATCCCTGGCAGATGCAGCAATTAAGAAATCCTGAGAGAGTTGCGGCTGAGTCTAGTACACCACTGACTGTGATGTTGGAACTCGGACTAGCGACTCTTGCGCCCTAATGAAGAGAACGTTGTTGTCATGCTCGTGGGCATGATGGCATCATTGATAGCCCTGTTTCGCAACCTGAACAATCTAAGGATCACAATATTCATCGTGTGACGCCCGCTACCCCCACGCCCCAGACCTTTACACTAGCAGCGACTGCCCCGCCTGCTTCTAGAACCTCTACTGCTCCTACCCCTACTACAAGCGTTCCTCCCGGTATAGTCAGACCCCCTCTGGCTGCACCCCGACAAACTACAGCAGCCGGAACTAGGGATGGTTCTACCCGGCCAATGCAACATACACCGTTGGAAAACCAACAGCCAAAGCCCAAGCTGACGCATCTAGTCTTATACGGCACGAGGAGGCTGAACACCCGACGCCTATCACCCGTCCTGGGCCAAGGCTCCTCGGCCATCGCTGAACATTAATTTCTTCGCAGTTTTTCCACCGCCCGAATTGCCCTTTTTTTGGATGCATCATTTCTTGGCGTCTGGCTTTCTTTAGATTATCATTGATTGTTTTCACTTTTATAATAGTATTAGTAATGAAACACAGAGGCCCCCTTGCTTTGGCACCTAGTATTCGCTATATTTTGAATTTTTCTCATAGGGGTAATTGGTGCACATCTTGTTGTAGGATTTAATCGAGTCTAGCGTCTACAAACTGCATGGGTCTATCGCTTGGTTGTGGTGTTACTACATTAGGTTCAGCCGGGGTAATTGTGACATCAGGAGCTAATAGTTCATGCCGCCAAGTCTTATTACAAATTATAACGTTGTTTTCAGCTGCGCTAATTGGGTGTCGAGAGAGGATGGTACATGCTGCCAAGTCTTTTTAGATGTAGCGAATGAGCTGAGCGATAACTTAGTTTAGACTAATTGTTTCAAGACTTTGTGCTGAGCCCTCCGGGAGTTGTGATTGTCTGCGTCGTGAGAGCAAGTTTGACAATTCTCAACACCTTATTCCCTAGCAAATGCATTTACTCCCATACTGAGTAATAGTCTCTGCACGTCAATATCGGGTATCGTGCGAAGGGACCAACTTCGTCAGCTTATTCGCGAGCCGAGCCCCTTACATTCAGTTTCTAAGATGCCAGGCACCCAGGGCTCCCTATTTGATATCCGGAAATGAGGGTAGATACTCCTAATATTCTTTCAGAGTAGCGAGTGTCTCACCATATTGCTTAAGACACCCCTTGCAGCTAGATTTCACTTAGCCAGCATGTAGGCGACTCTTTCATTTCACATAATTTTCTCGACACTCGAGTACGAAATTGTCAGTGTCAAGTACTATACATCAGTATATCTCCTCCAAAGGAAAAGAACCATTGTGAAAACACAGTTTCGTGGGTGAATTTTTACTCGCATCGCCCACTCCTTCGCTCCATCTAACTCTTAGCGAGCAGCTGCTGAGCCCTTCAGGACTTGAGATTGTCTGAGTCAGTGGCACAGTATTGAGCCCATTCCCCGGCCAATTCTTTCAGTGAAATATCCAGTGATAAACTATGCATGGCTATATCCCGTCTGGTGTAAATTGACAGTGGTTACTTATTCCCTAGGTGAACTCCTTATATACGGGTTCTAGTGCTTTCACCGCTGCTATTTTGGGTTTCAGACATGAGAGTACATACTCCTAATGCTCTGTTGGTGTGGCGATATCTCGCTAGCAGCCCAAATCGCTAAATGACACCCCTTGGAGATAGATTTTGCCTAGCCCCGACACTAGCAACACCTTCATTTCATCTAATATTATCCACGACGGACCCGTGAGTCCTATGAGATTCAAGAAAGCCTAGATCACGAACCCAGTATTGAACACTCCCAAACCCCCTTTGCGTAGGGGTTGTTTTCTCTCTTGCATACCAAGGGCTAGTCTGTGGGGCTACCAACCACCCTAAATCTTAGTATACAGGTATAAGACCTAATGCGTACTATTCAATACAAGTATCTACATAGAGTCCTAGCCTTCACAATGCGGGATATATATTTCAATTGTCATACGTCCTAATTGATATCTTACCCAACGCTTGCTAACTGTCCAGTATCCGACCATCCATTCGAATTCATTGAGTCCGACAACTGCCTGAGTGCGTAATGTGAACCGGCGTAGGCGCGTAGTTTCACCCAACACAATCGGATCGCGTCAGCCAACTCCCTGAGTAGGCAATCTGAACGGCGGTAGGCGCGAAGTTGTAACTGATACACTGGGATCTAGTCAGCCAACTCCCCGAGTAGGCAAACTAAGCAGAGGTAGGCCCGTTTCAGTACCCGACACTATGGTATCCAGTCAGCCAATGACTCAAGCTGGTAATCAGAACAGACCTAGACATGACATCATACCGGAGCAGTCTGAATCGAGAACACTGCATAATGAAGAAGGCAGCTTCCATAGTACACCACTGAATAACCAGTTATCAACTTGGAATTCTTCTCGACCCCCGATGTCCGGACGTCTTGAAGGAAGACCGCTAAAGTGCCCACGCAGGAGCACAATTCAGACCACCGCATTTCCCAAACCTGTGCTGCAGCCTGATAGACAAGAACATCTAGAACCTGTTTATATTAGCGACGATAGTGGCGATGAGGAGTACCATGATTGCAACTATAGGAAAGAAACTGAACAAGACACTGAACCTGATGTAGAAGTCCTCGATGACGCAGATGACACTCTATCGAGACCACTTCAGGCATCTCAAAAAGCCGAGAGACAGGGCAACAATAGCCTGAGGACTAGGCGACCTTCGACTACCGCTTCATCGCAGGACGCAACTCTCGTCCGGCGGACCCCCCCACCTCGTGTCAGGATAATTCCCGGCAGGTCCTACAACCTACCAGCTTTCCTGCCATCAAGTACAGCACAGTATTTGTCTCCACTTGGAATCCCTAGTACTACTATATCTGATGTTAGAAGCTCGAGCCCACCAACAAGCGAACCAACCACACCACAACCCTGGCATATCAGGTGCGTAACCAACTCACGGCGAATCCCAGTACCAGTGGTAGAAGGAGTCATAGTAGTCGTGGCAAAGCATCTGATACTTCAGTACACTGTCTTTGTTGAGCTACTCCCAGACCCGGTCACTTTGACGTCAGTGGTGCACGGTGCTTGAAGTCGTGCGCAGGATGAGATTGCTGAGACCAGGAAGATTGAAGCATTTGAGCACAGTCTTGACCTTGTAAGTGCATTCAGACTTGATAAGATCAAGCGTGTTTTACTCAGTATCCAAGATACGGCAAAACATCTCGGCCATCTGGGGGCAATTCGTATATTATATAAAAAATAAGACCAAGAATTATGTAAAGTGGGAGGTGACCTGTCAGCTCTCGCGTGTAAGGTGGAATACCTCCTCGAAGAGGACAGATTATGTGTGCCTCAGAGAGATACAAGGTTGGTATCATGGATTGAGAAACCTTGACGTTGAATCACCACTGACTATGAACTGGGCGTAGGAAATAACCTTCCGGTTCCTTACCCCCCAGATTGCTGATACAATATATGTTAAGTATTTTAAGGTCAAGAGAACGGTGGGGATCATCAACCCAGGTTTTTTAGACAGTATCAATAAGACAATCGTCTGCCTCACATCTGCAATACAGTGCCATATCCTGCGGGCGTGGTGAACTGGGACACTGCTTGATAGTCCAGAGTTCAAGTCTTAAGCCTTCAGATGTAGGGGTTTCCTTATCTCCGGGCCTTTCGTTCTCTTCATTTAAGATATCGAGTACTCAAAAACTTCGCAAGATTTGTTCCTAGGGCAGAGGAACACGTGGTCGGGGTTCCCAAGAGTAACTCAAGAGCTGATGCTCCAGAATCTGCGTGTGACGATCATGGGTAAGGTTAACCAAGAAAATCAAGTTCTCAAGGAGAGGCGTGAAGGCAGTGCCAACAATGATGAGGCAGTTCACGCAGAACGGGAGCTCCAGCTATCCAGCCAAAATCTAAGACTACCCGATTCGCAAGAACTGACACTAATCAACGCTCAGGCGAGGGCCCTAGTAGGACGCCTGGAGACTCAACTGGAGCCTGAGCTATCCAGCCAGGAACCCAGAAGAGCAACTGCGTGAGAACTGACCCCAATCAACACTGACAGCAGGGGACTAGAAGGATACCAGTAGAGTCAAGATGCGTCGAAGGAGAGTGCCATATCGTTCAACTTTAGCCAGTCGGCCTTTGCTCGGGTGCTTTGAGCTTTGGATGCTGAGTCGGTGACTTTTCATAACCCACTAGCATTGACGCTGGAGCAAGAGCATGAGAGCACTACCAACCCAGATCTAGGCAGTCACCTCTCCCTGAACTTGGATTACTTTCAGGAAGATCAGGCAGTTGCGGGGGACAATATTCGCCAAAATGGCAATGAGGTCATATAGAATAAATAGATTCAGTAGGTCGAGTGGTGTGAGCAGGACGTAGGGATCGTGCCCATCACTACCGGACCTCGAGGTAATCACAATGTAATAGTGGCAGATAAAATAAAATATGGGAACAAAGCTTAATAGAGTACTAAGAGTTGAGTACTAGTACTAGTGACGAAGTCGTGAACTGGCCTGTGACATGTTTAGCAATCTCGAAGGCGTCTGGAAGATAGATATATGTATTCCCGATGGTGTTAGGAGACTTTGGCCTAGCCTGGGATGGTATCCTGCTTGCGTCCAAAGCGCCTCGAGCATCATCGGGACGTAATAGCAAACGTAAAGAGTATGATGATGCGATTGGTCTAGAAGGCAATTGTCAGGAGGTGAGAGGTGAGGAACAGATGCTATAAGGATGCTAGAAGCTGGAATCTATAGCCAACCCAATGGGGGAGGGTCGAGAAGGAGATCGTCAGGAGCTGTGAGGCGAGGAACAGAGGCCGGCAAGATGTGAGAGGATGGAATCTGAGGCCGTCAGGATGGTAGAGGCTAAAATCATAAGCCGTCGGGACGCAGGAGCGGAGGATTCGACGTCTTCAGGAACCAGAGGATGCAGGGATCGACATCGGAATGTCTTCAGGATGCGGTGTGATGGGGATGAAGACGTCCGAATGGATCATCATACGGACATTGTGTCTAGAATCGCAGTTTGACGTTTTGAGCCTGCCATAGTCAGAAACACAGGACACTCAGGATGAATAATATTTTTTTTGCTGATGGTGGAGCAGGCAGATTAGAGCCCATGACTTCCTCTATTTCCAATGACATAGCTCTCAGTTGTGTCGTGGGGCCTCGGGCTCCCGATTCTACTTCGTACCTTGTCAATTAGCTATTATGATTTGATTTTCATGTTAATTGAGAACCCATTAGGTGTCGATACTTATGTGGTCTAAAACAATCGTTCCCCTGTCTCGAGCCACCTGCTGTTCCCTCTTACTCTCACACTCTAGCTATTCCTCCTCCACCTCCTCCACCTGTACCTTGTCCTCTGCCTACACCTTATGTGCTTGCCTGGCCCGATGTTAGGATCCCAATCTTTGCCACTCAGAACCAGATATCTCGTGTTTGTAGGCTCGGGCATCGGGGCTCCATCCTTACATGACTCAATGACCAAGAGATTGAGATGTTTTAGGCCATGGTTGGCAAATGACCACGCTAGCATATCATGCTTGCTATAGAGAAAGATGCGCGGTTGGAGGAGGAGACATTTTTAGAGTTCTTAACATAATCTGACAGCACACTCACTCGTCGCCCCTATTAGGTATTTTGTATATACGATACCCTCCTCCACACGCTGCCCTCTAACCACCCTGAGCAGATATTTTATGCTGGATATTGGCAGAAAACCCCAGGCGATTCACTGGTTGGTGTCGCTAGCACAGTAGGGATGGCTGAGGAATGGATACCCAATTCTAGGACACCCATTCAGTTAACGAGATAGATTCTTACTAGCCGTATGCAATAGGTTGAGGAGAAATCGAACTCTGACTCTGTCCAAATGAGTTAGTGCGAGGCTGACGGAAGACAGATGGCAATTATGACTTACGCGGAGATTCCACAACCTCTCCACCACTGGCGACCGCCGCCATTCGACACAGGTTAGATGTGTGGAGTTTTCAGACCGAGTTTTTAACTTGGATTCTCAGTTTACAAGTGAGTTCCCGATGTCATCTGCCTTGTACCTTTTTTTATTCAGCATGTCCTGATCTCTGATAGGTGAAATAGACCGAGCAAATGTACTAATTGTATACACTTGGTACTTTGTCAACTGGCCGGGGTCCAGTTTGCGGACTGTCACATAGGCCTTGAGCTCGTTACCCCAATTGGAGTAGATGTCTGATTTGATGCTGGGATCTAGGAGCCGATAACACGATTTGGCGTAAGCAAGGTCGGCATACCTCTTCCTAATTTGTGCTCGATTGTTAGCATGACTCCTTCTCATAGTTAGGTGGAGATGTCTTTGGAGTTACCCTGTATCCGGAGCTTGAATATCTGGCTCGACGTGCGGGCGCTCAGCCGGGTCTCTGTTCACTAGAAAGTGGCTTATGAGATCTATATCCTGCAACTGCTAAACAGTTGTTTGCGGAGATTACTTATACTCTCCGCTCAGCCAGGGGACTGGTGGCTGTACACAGCAGATTCTCTATTCGTTTTGGACTCTCAGCGTCAATCCTCTAGTCCTGCCTTGCGGGACACCTAGGGCGAATAGAAATATTGAAATTGTCCACAGATATATATAGACATAGTTGACTTACTTTCCCTTCTGTAACTGCTGTTTCCGTGGGCCTGTAGGTGTCCTGCGGGCGTGTGCGATCTTTGGATCTAATAGAATGCAAAAAGGAAAAAGAAAAAAGAAAAAAAGGTCTACGGATAAGTGAACCAAGAGACGAGCATCTCGGACGGAGCTTGATGTAGGGGGGTGAGGGCCCAGCACTAGACGTACAGGCGTGGTAGAATAGCGAAGAGGAATGTATGGAGAGCAGGAGCGTAAAAGTGAAAGGAGGGGTAGGAAGAGCCTGTATATTCACCTCATCGACCCTGGGTGAGCTTTTCCTGATGGTTAGCCCTAGGAGGTGTATAGTTGGAGCAAAGAACACAATGTAGGGTGTGCTATGTCCAACTACTGCACACACTGAAGTGGGATACAGGTGTTGTGTGGGAGATATGAACTAGCCAAATGGCGGATCGATGAATTGAGATGGATAAAGATGTAGAAAATAGACCATTCAATGATCTTCAACAGTCTGAGTGTCAATTGAGATTTCCACCGCCTGTGATGAATTAAATTAGGTTTTAAGCCTCACGAGGATGCAGATGCCAAGAGATCTGAGGTGCAATATCTCTTGGCGTCTGCCAACACCCCATCAACATCATAAGATAAATCTATCAGGTGCAAGAGCACAACTACTGGTATGATTGCTAAGGTGTGGGAAGCCAGCCAAACATGAACTGATCCGATGAAGATTGACAGGAAGGCTATAACAAATATATTCCAACACTCTAGTAACTCTAATGCTAAACAATATCACTAAAGCTCTATATGTCTAGGTAGACTCAGCAAATAATAGATGTGCCGTCATATCCATCAAACTCTTGGGGGCAAATCTCAAACAGCATCTTTTGGGCTTACACTCTTCATACGCATCGTCATCAATAGAGACACTCAGGCTGCCTTCATTACCTCCGCGCTTTCTAAATATTCCCTAGATATAAAACCCAACAGAAATTTCTTGGACTTGCGCGCATCACCATTTTCGTCGTCAAACAGACCCCTCTCCTTCTGTGCTATTATGCTTTGAGCAGCACAGTGTCCTTCCACCCATTGCTGTATATTCAATCCAATCGACGACTTGAGAGCGAGTGATATACGTTTCGCGGGGGATTTCCTTCTCTCTCCAATAGGGAATGTCAACATCCCAACGCTGCCCTCGCCTCCATCCCCGGCGCCGGAGACATCTGATGACGCACTGGATAATACTGCAACTAAAGCGACAGAGCTATCTCCCTCTGGCGGGTCACCTGCTTCATTAACCGGCCTGGGTTTAGCTCAGGCCTATAGTCGTCGTACGGCATGCATTACAAACCTACGTGCTGCCGCTTCAAGAATTCGTGCTGGTGCTTTACGAGTCCAATTGGAGACAGCACCTGGAGGAAGATAGTTGTGTCCCCTCAACGCCAGTGTGGGTTTCCTACTTGCATTATCCGGATAATGGAAATACATCAAGAGCTCAAGTGGGTTTTCAAGACCTGGATTCGATAGGAGCCAGGCTCATACCAATTCATCTTCATCAATGAAGACATAATTGACCCAAGCGAGTGGCATGTGGGGATAGTCTCGTATAGGTCGGCATCGTTGGCCAGTTGGGCCAATCATGTACCGAATTGTGTCATGTGATACTGATCTCACAATCATTGCTGAAAGTTCAGGCATTTTATAGGAACCCAGCACAGCAAACCGTAACCCGTTTACAAGGCGCCAATTGAGCACGCGATACTTTGGGGAGTCTGCGTCGCTATCAGCTGTGTGGTTGATTCATAGAATATGCACTGCACCTGTACGTCTAAGGAGAGCATATTCAGCCAGTGAGAAACCCAAACAAGGGCATTATTTTGAAAGGGACGCACCAGTTGGGGCCCACCGTTTTACCGGGGCATCAGGTAGAATGGGTGCTATCGGAGGGCTGTTTGCTGGGCTGTCGGTTGAGCTAGGGCTTGAGCTGCCTGCTGACCCACCGGGTGGGGTATAGTATAAAATTGCGGCTTGGACAAGTGTCCTTGGGCCAGAACAACACCCGGATCGAGTTATCCTGGCGCTTGGGGATGGTCAAATTGGGATGGAGGTAAGCTAGGGACTAATCATACTCTACTCGGATCAGTTATGCCCCAATATTGTGCCCGAACAGAACCCTGAATAGGTTGGCCTTGTGCTGTCGGTTGGTCAAAGAGGGATACAGGTGAACTTGGAACTAATTTTACTTGGAGAGAACAATCTATTCCCCATTTTTGCACCCGAACAAGACCTGTGCTGGGTTGTCCTGGTACTTGCCATTGGTTAATCGGCAGTGGAGGGGGGTAGCACTTGTCCTTGTGCCGGAGGGACTCCTGGAGTGACTCCTGGATCGACTCATGAATGGACTTGTCCTTGCGCAGGAAAACCACCTATCACAACTTGTCCAGCCGCCAGAACAAACTTGAAATGACTTCTCCTTAAGTTGGAATAACACCCCGGAACAACTTCTCCTTACCCTTGCGGTCGGTTAAACAACGGTGGAGGGGAAGGTACCACTAGTCCTTGTGCCGGAGCGACTCCTGGAGCGACTTGTCCTAGCGCAGGAAGAACACCCAGCACAACATCCCCTTGCGCCGGAGCAACACCCATAAAGACTTGTCCTTGCACCAGAACAACACCCAGTATGACTTGTGCTTAATGTGAAACAACACTTGGCAGAACTTGTACTTGGGCCGGAACAACACCCGGCCTAACTTGTGCTTGCGCTGGAACAACATCTAGCCCGACTTGCTCTTGCAGCGGGAAAACAACCATAATACCTTGTAGTTGCGCTTGCGGGTGGTTAACAGCAGGGATAGTGTTTTCGAGACAAAGAGCTGTTTTGGGATCAGCCATAGCAGGACGCCTTTGAACAGTGGCGCCCGTAGGTCGAAGTCCCGCTAGAACACTTATCTGTCCTGTGGGGACTCCTGGGTGGCCTAGTGGACAGAGAGGCTGGCCCTTAGCCATAGCCTGAATCTGGTTGTTCATCCTGGTTGTCAACTAACTAATACAGTTCTTCACAAGTTGAACGACTCCCTCATTAACCTCCTGCATACAAGGACCATTATTGGCAGCTGGCATTGTGGTGAGCTGATCACACAGAGGGCGCCATCTCCTCCTTCCGACCACGATCTGCTGGAATTCTCCAATAGGGAAATTAGCGAGTGGCCTATAGTTACTTGCTACAAGCAAATCTTTCACACTTCGCTGTTATTGCTTATACAACACCCTACCAGTATTATTATTTGGGATGCCCATGGATACCTTATGGAGGTTAATCTACCAACTCCCAGGATTAGGGTGTACTGTGCTGATCTCCCCAACGGGAGAATTAGGCGGAGTTGGTACATCAGCTCCGCTGGACCCTGCTGATCACCTAGATTCTAGATATAGAGGTCTGGTATGTGGATGATATTGTAGGCCATATTGGATGATTATTGGTCTATATAGATGAGAGTATTGGAAATAGAGCAGAATATGGATGTTCTGAATGGGTGATTTTGGTATGAAGTCCCTTCTATATCCAATTCCCTTTATATATACAACTCCCAAACGGTCTTGAGCGTTTGACAGAATTACACTGTGTTTTCAAGATTGGCCAAGAATAGGCAAATCGGACGCTCAAGGACATTGTCTGATTCAACTTGAATAAAGCATGATACCCACATTTCCACGGCAGCTTCTCTGATCTTAGAGCTTCTCTGAGCTTGAAACTGTGCCGATCTTGAAACTTTGCTGATCTTCAAAGACACAATAGGTGATGCCAAGTGCTGTCTGCGCTAAACCCCATGAATGACTACTAGTTCCTCTTCAGAATGTCTAACCACCATAACATCTGTACGCGTTGGCCTCCTGACTACATACTGCGGTCAATGTACCCTACAATCTACACAAAGCCCACGATATAGACTAAATGAACTCCCATTATATCTAGCAAGTGTCCATTCTAGCAACGAAAATACATCCGGTCAGGCACATACGAGAAACACCTGCAAACTATGCACCAAATTCTAGATATTATTCTTGGATCCACCATACAATATACTTCATCCTTAGCTATTATCAACGACACAGAAAGCAGCAAATTACGCCAGGGAGAGGTGAGCGAGCTCCTGAATTCAGACTATTAATCCAATCCGAATCCTACCGAAAGTGACCCCGATAGAATTACTGCTCACGAGTCTGACACTGTGATACCTAACGACTCTCGGTCTTCGCTACTTGGCCGATCGGAGTATTACCCACGTACCGGAGAAACAATTGGGGACTTTAAAGGATTTGAGCAAGAATACAGAGATCTCTGCGACGACCCATTGGTACTATTCAGTAGTGCGTATGGTTTCAAAGTCTTGTCTTAGTTCATTCAGGCTAAAGTATGTAAATAACAAATTAATAAATACTTCGCAAGTACCCTTAGTAATTCAACCTTAGGAGAATATAGCTCTATACATATGCTGAAGAGTCAGCTCCGCTCTTTGGACCCATATGGCCCCAATCTGCAATGGTTCGAAGGATGAGTTAAGGATAATAAGAGAACTTTGCGATTCTGGTATAGTAACCTCCTAGATTGTGTCAGATATCTCCTTTGTCAGATTGGATACCTAAATGATTTTGTCTACGCGCTGCGGCATGAATTCAATGCTACTACTTAAAGGATCCTTGCCGAAATGCACACTGCGGAATAGTGGTATGACTTTCAAGTACAGCGCCCTACACTCCTTTAGGTTAACATTAGCTAACTAGTTATAGAAACCACTTCCACCTGGTACGACTGTAATTCCCATTATTGGGACGTCCGATCAGACCTGTTTCAGCAACTACGCCAGTGACAACAAAGCATGGCCTGTCGATATTACGCTCTGAAATCTTCCGTCAACCTGGCGCAACAGCTCTGGATCAATGGCTGTTCTACTTCTCGCACTATTACCGGTCACACTCAAATTCTGAAAGTCCACCAAAGTAGATCAATACCTGAGACAAGTGAATGCCAACACACTGCAAGATAGATTCAAATTCATTTTTGCGCCACTGCAGTACCGGGCCCTTGATGGCATCCCAATTGATTCTGCCAATGGGAAGGTTCTGAGGTACCTCCCAATCTTGTCTGGATGGGCTGCAGACAATATGGAAAACTTGACTGTGCACAGGTTTATATCTAACGGTTGTCATAGATGTGAGGGTCCTGCTGGGGAATTAGTAACTAATGTCAACAACTATCATGTACAAATTGACTCAAGATACGAACCATATCTCTATGAGAAGTCAGACGGCAACCAAGTGAAGTTCCGCTGCCTTGGTATCCATTTGGGCCAAAACATTTTTCATAGACTTCACTGTGTCTCGTTTCCTGACTAGCACGTCCCGGACATACTCTATACCGTTAATCTCAGATTATTTCAGCACATGATCGACAGTATTCAAGGCTTGCTAATAAAATATAGGCGACTTGAGGCTTTTGAGGACACTTGGAAGGCATTACCGCTGTACCCTGGACTTTTGGTACCCAAAAACGCTTAGCGCGTGTAGAGCAGTGGCAGGGGAAGGAGTGGAGAAATATAGGGCGCAGTATTTCCAGAGTTCTCGTGGTGGCAGTGCGGCAACCACTGAGTTTTCAACCGATAGCTTTGAAATAGTCTCTCGGATGCCGCCGAGTGGTCATCGAATTCAGTATTATGCCTCAATACCGAAGCCACACTTCTTAAACTATAGCTGATATGGATGATTATCTGGAGGGATTTCATATCACAAAAGATATCATTTTGGAGTTTCAAGTAACTAAGTGTACACTGGCCAAGGTTGACAAGCAAGGGATGGAAATACAACATCAGAGAACACAGATGAGGCTGCCCATGGCCCTCACTAAATGGCGGCATATTCCTGACAACGATCATGAAGAAAAGCATGAGCTACGTATTGACTTAATCTCTAGCGAATTGCAATTCAACTTTATCAAGATACATCTACTAAGTCAGTTTTGTAATCATATACGCCAGTTTGACAATAGATGAATGTATTCTCCAGAGTTTGGAGAGCTCGCCTTCAAGGATCAAATCAAGGACGGATGGTGACCATCAAATAAAAATAATACAGCGCGGCAAATCGGGCCCTGCTACGGTCGTCAGCACACTATCCGAATAAGGTTATTGCCACTCAAATCACTTCGAAGCTGGGTAGCCGATCTCTCTGCGGCTGTCCTGTGGCATTTAGAGAGTACGACAAGTGCCATAACAAGGCTGGTCGCACGTAGGAGGATCCTGGAAGGACGTCCCGACGACGTGTCCAAAGTCTTGGAGTCTAGCAAGGTGTCGGCATTCTCGCTCGATAGTATATATGCGAAAGAATCAGAGATAGCCGGCATAACCTACCTACAGAGCACTGCCTTCATGGAGGTCATGCGATACTTCAATCACTCCCGGTTAAACTACTAACTGAATTCAGAATCCCGGTTGTAGATTTACAAGAAAGAGTCCTTTACTGCTTCTGCAGTGCGGGCTGCACAGGAACCCTACACTTCATCAACCAGGGGAGTTGCAATCATTGTGTTTGGGTCTAGGCTGGTAATAAAGAGATGTATAGTGTGCTGAGGGGCCGTCTGCCGGCAGGGCTCGTGGCGCTCTTCAAAATCAGGGACCTCACTAGTAAGAATACTGTGAGTCGGGTGGCGGATATTCAGATATTGAGTGCAGTCAACTCAGGACACCTCTCGGACATTCATGGCCTTGTTACAGTGCAGATGAGAGGGGATGCTTCAGAGATTACGATAGTTGACGTAGGGGCAATCCTCGGCCTGGCACACCTAATCCACGAGGGGGATGGGCCCTGGTTGGTTAATAGCCAGATTGATTTCAGAAAGTTACACAAAGCATGTTAACGAATCAGGATACTTGCGGGAAGGTGGAGCTACGCTGGCTGTACATATTGTCATATTGTATGGGGCTGCAGGGATCCAAAACGCGGTCAAGTTAATTGTGGTGAGGAAGTCGGGGGAACCTCACCACAATTCACTAGACAGCATTTTGCAGGCTTGAGCACATCGTCAAGCTCTATATATTCATAGAAACTAATTGTCTAGAAAATAAGATTAAGAAACTATTATACTACTAGCAAGTTTGCCCTATACAGGTGAGATTCTGAAGTAGGGGGCAAGCCGATGATGGAGATGACCTGAGAAAATACGTTAAAACATGCGGAAGAGGCAATGTGAAGCTGGGCCAGTGATGATAGTGAACCAGAGTGAAGGTTTAGACAGTGCGTGAGTGTAATATTAGGTGGCGTCAGGAGAGAGAGATCGTTGCCAGACAACCCAAGAAGCCCAGGATCCGTCCGTGTGTTGCAAGGCAAGTTAGGGTGCACCTGACACAGTGAAGGCAGAAGCGACGTCACATTCGTCAGGGCGCAATGCCAACGCATCTGATGCAAGGTATATTTTTGCTGATGTCTTTCTGGGTGTTGTTCCAGCACTAGGTCAGATCGATCCATGTGTTATTCCGGCGCAAGGATACCTGCACCAGCCACCAATCATACTCAATACCCCACCCGATAGCTCAGTGCGCAGCTCTAGCAGTAGCTCCGCTGGCGGCTCAGCTGGCAACCCAGTTAAAAGCCTTACATCGGCACTGATCCTACATGATTCCCCGGTAAATTGCCGATGCTAACACATGACTCATTTTCAACATAATCCACTTGGTTTGGTTTTTGACTTACTGATTATGGAGTTGTATATTGGCGCACTCTGCTTGGATGTCTATATGCATGGCGTATTGTTTGGATTCGCCACAGGGCTGATAGCGACGCTTACTCTACCAATTATCACGGACTCAATTGGTGCTCTGTCAATGGGGTTCGGTTTGCTGAGTTTGATTCCTATAACATCCATGGACTGTCATCAATGATTGCAAGATTTGTATGATATGACACAATTTGGTACATAATTAGGGCCACCAGTGAAGCACCCTAGCAACTATGAGACCTTACCAGCATACTGTTCTCTTTGGTGGATTATGTTGTTATTGATAGCGATGAAGCGGTAAGGCCCTGGCTTGTATTGAATCTAGTTCATTAAAACCCGCTTGATCTCTTGATCTATTTCCATCTTCCGAATAATGCACATAGGGAACCCACACTGGTGTTGAGGGGGCATAACTATCTTCCTGAAGGTGCCATCTCCAAATGGGCTTCTGAAGCACCAGCACCTATTCGTGAGGCGCCATGGCGTTACTTTCTCATAGAGTGCGCAAGACAAGCGGAGGACAGAGCTGATCCTGGGCCGGTTAATGAAACAGGTCAACAGCATGAGGGAGATAGCTCTGACGCTATACTCACTGTATTATCCAGCGCATTGTCAGATATCTATGGTGCCGGCGATGGAAGCAAGGGCACCCTTAGGATACTGCCATCCCCATTTGGAGAGAGAAGGGAATCCTCCAAAATAGGTATGCCCCTCACCCACAAGTCGTCGAGTGGGTTGAATATACAACAGTGGATGGAAAGACGGAAGTGCAGGTGTCTCCGTGATCAAGCAACTTGTGATGAGCGCAGGTCCAAGATTTTCCGTTTGGATTCTATTTCTAGGGAACTTTTGGAAACCGAGGAGGTAGAGAAGTGCAGCCTGAGTGCTTCAGTTGATAATAATACAAGTGAAGCGCATTAGCCCAAGAGATTCAGGTCAAGTTTTGCTCCCGGCCCCCAGGGTTTGATGGATATGACAGCGCATCTATCTTTCACTGAGTCTACCTAGATGTATATTATATAAGTGATATTCTTTAGCATTACAGTTAGAGTGTTTGAATATAGTTCCTATAGGCCGCCCGCGAATCCTCATCAGATCAGCTCAGGTTTATCTGGCTTCGCTCATGTTAGCAATACCGGTAGTTGTGCTCCTTTGATAAATTCAGTTCAAGTGATATTGATGGTTTCTTGGAAGATGCCAAGAGACGTCGTGCCTCATATCTCTTGGCATCAGTACCTCCTGAGCCTTAAAACTTAATTTCATCGCACCCTCTGAAAATTTCAATTGAGACTCCTACTGTTCACCATCATTGGATTGTCTATTTTCTACATAATTATCCTTCGCAATTCGTCAATCTGCTATATAGCTAGTTCATATCTCCAACTCAACACCGGTATTGCAACTCATTGTGCGAAGTCATTCTACTAGTACTAACACACTCTACTTATTATTCTTTGCTCATTGGGTACAGCCCCCTAGGGCTCACCATGAGGAAACGCACACCTAGCATTGACAAGATGTATATAACATCAGCAAAAATTATGATATGCATCCTGAGCGTCTTGTGCTTCTGATGCTCAGGACGCTCAAAACGTCAACCGCCATTCTAGACGCTGGGTAGTACTAAACCTGCATCTGGACGCTACCAAATGTACCACTGAACCTTCAGAATGCTCATGACGCAACACACAATCTTCAGGAAGTACTCCGGAAGCAATAAACAATCTTCCAGACATAGCTAATGGTACCCCCTTTACCGCCTCACCCAAGTCACAATAACACAATTTTTAAATTCTTCTTAAATAGTCTTTTATTCTATGTCTAATTCTACTACTGGTAGTACTAATTTATATACAAGCTTCCGAGTTCCCCCTCCCTGGCCCCAGGGGACCCACTCTACAGCAGACACCAACATCATGAGATCTGATCGCGTAGAGACATACCTTATACCGGCGTGTAGCTGACATCGAGCCCAACAACCTCCAGAAAACAGAATTGGAATCCGTCCAGTGGTTGTGGAGTAATCCACCATCCAGTAAAAGTCCGCCAGCATGAAACCTAACACCCCCACCACAAAAGACAGCAACATCATGAGTTCTAATCGCGTAGGGACGAACCTTATACCATTGTATAGCTAGAGGCCAGGCCAACAACATCCAGCAAACAGAACCGGAATTCGTCGAGCGGTTGTGGAGGTATCTGCCATCGAGTAAAAGTCTGCTAGCTTACTAGTTCCATAGAGGTTAGTAACCTCCTGAGCTTTGATCGGGTAGGGACGAACCTTATACCATTGTGTAGCTAGAGACAAGGCCAACAACCTCCAGCAAACAGAACTGGAATCCGTCCAGCGGTTGTAGAGGTATCTGCCATCGAGTAAAGATCGGCCAGCATAGTACTTCCATAGTGGATGGTAACTTCCTGAGTTTTGATCGGGTAGGGACGAACCTTATACCATTGTGTAGCTAGAGACGGGGCCAACAACCTCCAGCAAACAAAACTGGAATCCGTCAAGTGGTTGTGGAGTAATCTACCATCGAGTAAAAGTCAGCCAGCATGGAACCTAACACCCCCACCACAGAACACAGCAAGATCATGAGTTCTAATCGCGTAGGGACGAACCTTATACCGTTGTGTAGCTAGAGACGAGGCCAATAACCTCCAGCAAACAGAACTGGATTCCGTCAAGCAGTTGTGGAGGTATCTGCCATCGAGTCAAAATCCGCCAGCTTAGTACTTCTATAGAGGATGGTAACCTCCTGGGCTTTGATCGCGTAGGGACGAACCGTATACCATTGTGTAGCTAGAGGCGAGACCAACAACCTCCAGCAAACAGAACTGGAATCCGTCCAGTGGTTGTGGAGTAATCCACCATCGAGTAAAATTCCGCCAGCATAGAACCTAACACCCCCACCACAGAAGACAGCAACATCATGAGTTCTAATCGCGTAGGGACGAACCTTATACCGTTGTGTAGCTAGAGACGAGGCCAACAACCTCCAGCAAACGGAACTGGAATCCGTCAAGTGGTTGTGGAGGTATGTACCATCGAGTAAAGATCTGCCAGCATTGAACCTAACACCCCCTCCACAGCAGCCAGCGACTTCCTGAGTTTAGATGCCACAGTGACGAACCTTACACCGTTGTGTAGCTGGCGTCGAGCCCAATAACCTCCAGCAAACAGAATTGGAATCTATCATGCCGTTGTGGAGTAAACAGCCATCGAGTATTTGAGATTGCCAGCACTGTAACTCCATGAGTATTGACATTATAGGCATGAGCCTTATACTGGTGTGTAGCTGGCGTCGAGCCCAGTATGATGCAGGTATCAGTCTCATGAGGAGGTATGTGGTAGTGGAGGTGTCTTTAGGATAGGCCGGTGTTGTGAATAATCAAGGGGTGGGTGATGAAATTACAGAGTCGCATCGCGTCAAAGGCTAAGTGCCGAGAAACCACAATACCAGAGAGCGTCCTAGCTATCACTTGCTTTCAGAGTGGAGTGAACTGGCATTTTCGCTCTCTGGAAGATGAAGTTCTGAATATAGAATACTAGTAATACTCTTGCCCAGTATTAGAGTCTTTAGCGCAAATTTAAGATTAAGAGTACAGTGGCTTTCTCACCAAGCGCCCACACTAACCTATCTCCCTTTGCCAAGATCAGCCCCTTTCTTAGTATGAGAGAAGGCTGGAAAGCCATCCAGAAGGGGGGTATTGCCCGGGGGGTATTCTGGAAGGAGATTGGAGAAGTGGTGTGTCCAGATGAGCGATGGTATTGTGAATTGCGTCTGGAAGCATGGGAGGTAACCTAGTGTCGCAACCTACTTCCAGAAGTATTTTGGTGTGGCAACCCGCCTCCAGATGCTCCAGATGCACAGGGAGCTGAAATCTAAGCCCCAGGCTTCTGGAAGCAATACAGAGACTTCTGATGTATAACTATTTTTGGTGATGAAGGACCCCTTCTACCCCACCTCCCACCCGTATGTCCCCACAAACCATAGATTCCTCTTCACTCTTCTACTGCACGTCTGGTCCCGGGTTCCGGCCTCTCTATGTCAACCTCCATCCGAGAGTATAGTCTCTTATTTGATGAATCAGTAGAGTTAATTGTTCTTTTCTTTTTCATTATTTGCTTTATATTTGGTCTAATTATCATACATGCCCCCAGGTCACCTACGGCCTCAGGGAAACAGCAGTTACAGAAGCGAAAGTAATTAGACTACATCTATATATTTGTGAGGAATTTTAATGTATCCACTCGCTATAGACATCCCGCTGCGCAGCACGAGAGGGTTAGCACTGTGAGCACTAAATGAAGAAGGACTCTGCTGCAGGCAGCCACCTATTGCCTGGCTGAGGAGAGAGGTTAAGTAATCCCAGCCAACACCAAATCTGCAGGTGCTGGATATGGCGCTGACAAGTACCTTTTGTGTGAACAGAGAACCCCAGAGCCCCCACACTTCAAGCCAGCCATTGAAGTCCCCAATACTGGGTAGCTCAAAATAAATCTCTACCTAGGTATCAAAATCAGGTAAGCTAACAATTGAGCACAAATTATAGAAAGATGTATGGCGATGTTTGGTAAGTCAAATCATTGTGTGTGGGTGGAGATACCAATCTCGAATGAGATGACTACAAAACTTTATCTGACTAGCTCAAGGCCTATATAATGGTCCGCAAACTGGATCCTGTACACTAGACAGTCACCACTGTAGATGCAATAACTACCTTCGCTTAGTCAATTCTACCTGTGAGACCTGGCCTGGCACTGATTTAAAAAAAATACAACTGAGAAGACATGCGGGAACTCACTAGTCAGCTCAGGATCTTCGTTATAGACTAGGCTAGGCAACTACATATGGCTAACCTGCATTGAATCCTGCAGCATACTAGTTTTAGTCATATCACAAAATCTCCGGGTAAGCGGTCATTTCCATCTATCACCCTTGAGGCCTGGACGATCTCATTTTTGGCGGAGTCTCATTCCGATTGGGCCTCAACCGATTGCTAACTCACTGTAAAAATTCATAACCTTTTCCCATTGGGTTCTGCAGAAGCTGGACATCGATTCCTCAGCAATCCCTAGTGTACTTCCGACATTTACCGGGCCATCGCCTAGGGTTTTCTGGCAACACTGAGCATGAAAGGTCTGCTAGGAGCGGTTAGAGGGCAGTCAGTGGTGGAGGGCAGTGGATACCAATGATATCTGATCTGCGAGTACTCGTGAGTGGGCCATCAGCTTACGTCAAGAACCCGAATAACCTCTCAGCCTCCGCCAGCTCTTATTTCTTCATAGCAATCATGACATTCTCGCCTGGCTCCTTGCTAACTATAGCCAAGAACTCCGCAATCTCTTGGTGGTCAAGTCATTGGAGGATGAAGCCCAGAAGCCCGAGATGGCGGACCCTGCAATCGGGAGATACTTTTTCCTCAATCATAAGGATTCAGAAGCTACCATGGGTGCCACGCAAGCGGATGACAATGAGGATGAGGATGACAATAACGATAAGCATAAGTAGGATAAGGAGGAAGAGGAGGATTGGTCAGACTCCACGAGCGAGAGGGAACTGCAGGTGCCTCTAAATAGAAAGAAGATCGGATTAGATGAAGATAGTATCGACTGACATCTAATTAGCAGTCAGTTAACATGAAGATCAAAACACAATAGCCAATTGATAATTTCGGAAGGGCAATGGGGAGCCTCAGGCTTATTAACACAACAGAGTGGTGTCTCATTGGAAACAGAAGAAGTCGTGAGCTCTAATTCGCCTGCTTCACGCTTGCTAGAGAGGGCCTCTGAGCCTTCAACGCTATTTACCCAAGTGCAACACTATGACATCAGGAAGGTTCTACGGGAGATGCTCTGGGTTGGAGTTCACATGACAGAAAACGGGGCAGCAGCTGCCCGGTGTTCAGGATTCGCGAGTGCCTTGTACGCCCCTACTCGCTTAGCTGTAATCAGCGACGATCACCCAGTCTCCTCCACCGTAGTACGGATTGATGCGCAGGTTCACAGAACTCTATTGAGAGTGACCAATCAAGTAGCTGCCCTAGCCCGGACAAAACCAGCAGCCCCCTTGACATATTCGGCACTAAGGTCTTTTATGATGCCTGTTCCCAGTCGTGCTCCAAGCAAATCCCAATTCCCATCGCCTCAAAAGCGTTGTTCAAAAAGACCCTGTGCTGGATAAAAATAATTCGATATTTTTCCAGTATCTCAGCATGGTTTTTTTCATTTTTCCAAACTGTATTACCTTACGCTACAACTTATATCATATTAGTTAGATTTTTCAGTATGTGATACATTAGCTGTTATGTGATCGTATAGATATCATTGTGGACACTGGGTACAACTTCACAGTACCTTTATTAGTCCTTACCCCTCCTTTAGTTAAGATGCGAGATTTAATTTCCCTAGAGAAGTCACGCCACGCATTTTGTCCTTATCTTGACCAGTGTCGGTGGACTAAATCAGTCAAACTCATGAGTGCATGGCGTGAATCCAGATTTTTAGACGTTCAGTACTGTTTATATGACATCGGGAGATACAGTTGGAATATCCTAGTCTAAATTAGTCATGGTGAGTCTCTTGCTAGAATTAGTGGTACTAACTAATGCTCTTTGCGGATAGATTTTGCTTAGCCTTCAAGACTAGCAACCCCCATCTCAGCCAACCTTTTCAACCGGGCTCACTACAATCATGATATTTGATAGTGTTGAAGTTATGATTATAATGTTGAACAAACAGAAAACCCCATTTTAGAGACAAATATTGTCTTTCAATACTGAGTGATGGTAAGTGATTCCACGAGCCTCCTCCCCTAACTCCTAGCGTATAAGACCTCATGCGTTCTTTGAACATAACAACAGATTCCTCTTCTAAACGATACGAAGGATAGATTCAATTGTTCGATGTCCTAATTGCTATGTTGTTTAACGTGGACCAACAATGACCAGCAGTTCCGCATTCCATGATGTGTAAACAATCGCAAGGGAATTCAGGCAGAGAGCCAACTCCCCTAGTACAAAAATCGGATCCAAGGTAGACGTGAAGTAGTATCCGATAACGTACTATCAGTGAGATCGCGGTCAGGAATGCAACAAATCCAATCCACGGACTCGCTGAGCACACTACCGGATAGGTACTCTTCGCGTTTGCATGCTGCACTGCCAAATGCAACTGAAGGACTCGAATGACCAGCAAACCGTCCCGGGAGAAGGATTATTCAGAGCATGATGTATGCTGATTTTGCGACAAAACATGATGAAAGAGGACCAACCGAGACATTTCGGCTAAACGATGATGGTAGTGATGAGTTTCCCAACTCCCGTGGATCCAATTAGACTGAATTGGATACCGAGCCAGATGGAGAAGACAATTATATTCACGAGTTCACTGGAATATGGCTGCATCATGGATCGCAAATAGCGGATGGAGGAACAAACACAGGCGTATCGACTATGCAGGTTTGGACCTGCTCTGGGTCAGAGGAGAGAGATATTGAGAGATAGACAAGAGCAGCTCGAGGACCTACAATGCCCAGTAAAGCGGATACCCCCCCAGTGCTCTAGTCATTCAGTGCAGTATGAAATTCTTTCTCACTCGCTACTCACAGTGGCATTAGGTTGGGAGTTCGAAGTTCGATTCCCGTGAACGAATCGAGCACACAACACCTTTAGCCATTCTGACCAAATACTCCGTCAAGGTGAAATACAGCCCGAGGAGCTGACAGAGCTGTAGTATAGCAGGCAAAAGCTCTTATATTCTGGTACAACTTGTTTTTTGACCCACTGCCAGGCCCAGTTACTTTGAATTCCGAGGTCAACAGTAGTTGGCTTGATGTTCTCCATCATATATCCGATGTAGGGAATATAGAAGCATCAGAGGAAAGCATCAGAATAGTAAGTGGAAACAGATACACAGTGATAATGCCTCCCTGAAGTCAGGTGTAGTACTAATTCTAAAAAAGGATATGCAGTAGACACTCTTGGATAAGATATGGGTTTGTTTTCCACATAAAAGATAATATTGGAAAATTATACGACTTCCCATAAGGTCCCACGGCAATTGCGCCCCAGGCCGAATACCTGTAGGAAAAGGATAGATTTATGTGCTCCCCCAATAGATATGAGCTTGCTGTGTACTCATTAACAAGCCTTCTGCCAATAACAAATAAGTATTAAACGCCGCCAAGAAATTGACCATTCAATTCGGGGCACGCTAGATTCCCGATGCTATATGGGGTAAGTGCTGCAGAGCTAACAAAATTTGTGGGATTATCGAACTAGAATTTCTAGGGCATATCAATGGCACGATGATTTGCTTAACCTGTGCATTTCTCCTTCATACCCCACCAGAGTGACAAGGGGGAGTATATAAGGAAATTCCTGAGTTTAAGCCTGAAATGGTAGGAGGTTAGTTGAACCAGAACTCACCTCATGCTCTCCGGACGCTAACATGATCTGAACCACTAAAGACGTTTTTATCATGCAATGTCAGACGGCGGCCGATTTCCCAAAGCATACACAAGAGATAATTATGGACAATATTTGTAGGACCATCTGAGCAAAGATAGAAAAGGAATATGGTGTTTGACAAAATCACTGGGAAGGGGATACTGATGATTGGGTAGTGGTAACTGCCGAGCTGCCGAGGCAGCTATCCACCCAGTGTACATGACGGCCAGCCCCTCCAAATTAAAACTACTCTCTGAATTCAAATTCCCATCCTCCTGAGTATTAGGACACTAGTGAAGCAGCAGAATAGTCAAAATAATTCACAGGACACTAACTGGTCTTTTGAACTCGGTTAGAAGTCAGCTGAGCGGGTTCTCAGATTTCTATATTGTGATCAGTTGAGTTCAGATGGTTTACTCGAGGTGACTGGGAGACTATCGTGGGACAGGACTGTGAGTCTGACTCCATCGTGACCCCTCAAGCTGAGCCTTGACAGAATAGAGATAGTGCAAAAGAGGACAAGTAATAGTAAACAGGACGATAAAGAAGAGGGCTGCAGTGGGACCTTTGATGAGAGTAATTGAAATTATGTGTCGAGTATTTGTTGGGTAGTTTGATACATTAATACTATTTGTTTGACGCTTGATTTGATAACGTAAAGCAAAATGTTTTCGAGAATGAGTGAAGTGTTTGCACCATGGGGGTATCTGGGCGATGTAGATAGTGTAAACATCACGGCGTAACGTCAGAGAAGTAGAATGAGAGACATCACGATATCGCACAGGAGCGTCCAGAAAGAATGGAAAAGGTAGAGCTACGACTAGGACCCACAGTCCTTAGAGGGTCAAATCTGGGTAATAGAGCGCCGTCAGAGATTGTCTGGAGGTAGAGGCCATCAGAGTGAGATACCAGAATCAGAGCGATCAGGATCAGGGGAATCTAATGTGAAACTTGGGTAAGAAGGAAGTCCCGACACCAGGGGCGGTGATCTTGATATGACTCTAGACAAGGAGCGAAGCCAGACTCTGAAGAAAAATATTGGACGTCAAGACTGAAGATGCCAGGATCAGAGGTGGTCAGAATGGAGTAGTGGATTATCAGGGGTTGTCCTGATGAAGTACCAGAGATAAAAGGTGTTCGGGACACAAGAAAAGAGCACCAGCTGTTGTCATGGCACCAGAGCAGAGTACCAGAGGCTGTCAAGGTGTAGCGGTCTCAGCGGTTGGTGTCATGATGGCATTAGGGTGTGGGACATTAAGCGATAAACAAACAGGATGCAACGTCAGATGGACATTGGGCATTGATTCGGGGTTGAAATTATGGGCACCAGGGGCACCTGACGGACAGGGCACACTGGGCGCAGACTATTATATTTGCTGATGGGCCTTCTTGCTCAATAGTTTATGTCACGAATTGATCCGATATAGCTGGGGTAACCTATCTACAAAGCACTGGCTTTCTGATGTTCATGCAATACTTCAATCACTCACATTTGAACTACCAATGCAATTCGAATTCCCTATTCTAGCATTCAATGCAAGCGATGTTTATGATATCCACAATGGGCAATGCACTGGATTGCTGCAATTCAGGAAGCAGGTGACTCACAATGATTGTGTTTCGGTCTAGGCTGGTACTAAAGCGATGTATGGTAAATGGAGAGGGCGTCTGGCGGCCGGGCTCGTGGCGCTCTTTCAAATAAGTGACCACACGAGTGAGAATGCTGTACTTTAGGTGGCAGCTATTCGGTTTTTTTTTTGGTGTGCAGTCAAATCTGGATACCTCTCCGATATTCATGGGCTTATTACAGTGCAGATGACAGTTGACACCATGGAGTTTAAATTAGTTGATATAGTGTCATTCCTCAGCCGGGCGCACCTGGTCCCCAAGGGGGAAGGGCGCTGGCCGGTCAATAGCTAGATTGATTTGAGAACATTCCATGAAGTATATTAAGGAATCAGGATAATGGCGGGGGGGGGCGCTGGCTGTATGTGAGTGTCCTATCTCGGGGCGCTGCCCGGACAACAACCGCCATCTTGTTAATTGTGTTGCAGATGTCAGGGGACCTTGACAACAATTGGCTAGAAGGTGTTTTGCAGGCCCGAGTACATCGTCAATCTGTATAGGTATATTGAACCATTTGTCTAAAAAATAAAGAATAAGAAACTAGTATACTACGAGCTAGTTTAGCCCATACAGGTGAGGTTATGAACTGGGGGGCGGGCCGACCTCTGAGATGAGATGAGAAAACACGTCATTGCGAGCAGTAGAGGCAATGAGAAGCCGGCACCAGCATGATAGTGAGCCGAAGCTAAGTTTTACACCGGATGTCATTACAAGATCAGGTGGCGTCAGGAGGAAGAGAGAATTCCCAGGCAACCCAGGGAACACAGGATACTTGTGTGCGTGGCAATGCAACTCTGGGGACATCAGACGCAGTGAACACAAGTCAGGGTTTACATGACCCGTAGAACACAGAAGCGATGTCGCTTGCCTCACGGGGCAACACCGACGCATCTGAGGGAAGGTATTTTTTTGCTGATATGAATGCTAATTGTATGAATATTCCCTTTTATACATCGATGGATGAGATGGCATAGAACAAAATGGTAAAATAGCTTGATGAGCGCAAGTCTAACAGTCTACGAATCAAGCTTGAAAGTCAGCCCTTACAACCTACCCACGGCTGAAAATACGTAGTATAAGGTAAGCTCTATTAGAAGACTCTGTAGCAGCTTAGATTATGATTTATAGAGACACTTCACCCTTTAAGCGGTGTAGAGATAAAATGGAATAAAATGAGGGGCTAATAGGATTTCACTATCACATTCTTGATGCTCCAGGAATCTTGCTCTAATGGTAGTTTGTTTTTGAAATACCCGGGACGAATAATGCCAGGAATAAGAATCTCACTTTGCGAAGCGAACTCGGTAGCCCCATTTCAAATGGCCGTATAGGGACGCCCTTTACACCATGGCCAGCTGAGATAGTGTAAAACTAGGTGGTAATAGGGCTCGGCGATCATATGCTTAATGGTGTTGGAACCTGACTTTAAAGGCAGCACTTTCCAAATATTGAAGACAAACACAATCATATGTAACATGAAAGATATATGTTTAGAGAACTCTGTATAGGCATGGAAAATTAGTTCTTCATCAAGACCTTAGTATGTGTCATAACTATTGTAGAGGTGATAAAGATGTGATAATGAAAGTCCGGAGTTGCATCGCATCAAAGGTCATGTGCTAAAAAGCCCCAACACTAGAGACTGGCCTATCTACTCTCAGACCATTTCACACTAGAGTGAACATGTATTTTCGTTGACTCTAAGATCGAGTTCTGAAAATGGAATATCTTAGTACTGTTACTACAAAATTAAGATAAAAGGTACTGTAGCTTTCTTACTTTGAACTCTATACTAGCTGTTTCTTGTTACCAAGAATACCCTCTATCTTGGTATCGGAGATGACTAGAATGCTAGTCCCAAGGCAAGTATTGATAAGGGAGTCCTTGGGAACCAGGGTGGTTGAGTGGTCTATACAGTTGCGTGATGGTATTGTATCATGGGTCCAGAAGGTTGGAGGGCAACTTTGAGTAATAACACACCTCAGGAGAGAAAGAGGGGTGCAATGCCAATTGGAGCGGACCAAGTAATCCGGGGGCAAAAGTCAGATCACGTGACTCAGTGCGCAACACCAGTGCACTAGATGTATGATATATTGTTTCTGATAACTCTTTTCTTACTGCAATATAGTATGACAGAGAGACCTTGAAGCTGACCTACAATTTGATCGAGAGAATTGCCAAGACTGCAAATACCTTGCGAGATTACAGCATTTGCAAGATTATTACTATAGGGAAAAATATTTCATCAGAGTCCTAGATATATTTCAATTTACCGATATAAACTCTACATAATAAATCAAATTTGAACATATTTAGCTTATTTTTAAACCTTTTTATCAAAATAGATTAGCCATTTTCCTGTAATTAAAACCTCAGGACCTTGAGCTTGAAATGAGATTTTTCTAGTTGTTGGACTTGAAATGCATTTTCCTGGCAATAATCAAAACAGCTTATGTATTGGTTTTAACAAAACCTCACTCAATTTACTCTTGTTTCTTACACTTAATTTTCATGCTCAAATTGGTTCTCCATATTTATTTATTTTTTAAACCCTTACTGAATAACCAGTTTACTCTGTAACTTTCATATCTCTCTCTTATTCATCCCAATTCTGCCTCCCCTTTACAACTATAATACTTTTTTCTTGTTCTTCAAACAATATGATATCACTAGTATATCTAACAAGTTATCGTAATGGCCAACCCCACAATACCCCCCATAACCAAAATCTATATCATGTCACCCAGAATCTGCGAAAATATTCCTGCAATCAAACCCTTGTCAGATATCAAGAAGGGAGAACTTATAGTTCTATGGAAAGAGCACTAGAGTGATGTCATAGTCTTATCCTGGATGACATATCCGAGAGGTGATTCCATTGTTCCCAAGGTTATCAAATTGTGGCATGAGAGAAATGACCATCGAGATCACTGAGAGGGATTAGCGACCCCTATTAAAAGAAGCTGTAGCAAACACAATGTAGACTTAAAGCAAATGGTCAGTCCGAATTTTAGAGTTAGAAACATGAATGACAATTTCGCAAAAGTATGTATTCAAGATTGGGAGTATAAATGAAATCAAAGTCGACTGAGAACTATGCTGATAAACAGTTATACTGGACATTAGGGAATGCAGATTGGAATACGAAGGATTCGAAGCGAGTAATGTAGAGAAATGAATTCAGTATTGAAAAGAGCAAGTATCGCTACATGGTATGGGTTTTCAATACACCCTACAAAACAAGAGATATGGGATGCATTCAAACATATAAAAAGAGAGAATAAGTCAAACTGATAGGATGGGAGTTCCTTTGGGGCTGATATTAGGATACTTTTCTGCCTTTAATTGTCAAGTCCATGGATTAATTTGTCTATTACAAGCTGCTATAACATCTTTTACTTTATATTCTCTAAAGAGTTAGTGCTATAGCTGGAGTAGAGCCTATATTCAGGGAAGATAACTCCAGAGTCTATAAGAATGCAGTGGTCAAGGAATTGACTAATGGGCTTAAAATAAAAGTGTTAGAATAAGCACCATATTTTCCTGGTTTAAATTCAATTGCATTCATTTTGTTTTGACTAGACTATAGGAAGCAAAAATAGTATTCTGGTATTGGTGACATAAGAGGTAGATCAAGGACGGTTAGGAAATACCTTGCCAAAGTAATTCTACTGGTCTGGGATACATGAGAGTCCGAGTATCTCAAAAGTTTAGGGAAAGGTGTGCGATCCAATATCTGTGCCATTATTCCAGCTCATGGTTGCTATATCAAATATGCAAATAATGAAATTGCCTTCTCTTTACATATTATGTTTCTACTACCCATATTAATCTTTTCATTTATTATGTTATTTTATCTATATGGGATTATGGTGGGAGAGTAGCAAGTATCAGCTTCGCAGAAGTGAGTATAGCCCAGCTTTTAATTTTTTGGAAAATTGATTTTTCACTCATCTATACTTCTCCAGTATTATTGGAACACCTTGAAACTATCTCTCTTCTGCTTCTTACTTCATTTTTCTTCCGTATATTTGTTTTTTCCATTTTTTTTCTCATTTTTAATATGAAATTACTTTTCATTATTAGCCTTTTGATTTGCATCAATCTATTATTATTTATTAAATTTCCTAATTTTCTTTTCATAATTTTTTTTCTTATAATTAATTGATTTTGTTCTTTTATATAAAATAAAGTACCTCCACAACAGTATTGTTGAAATAGGTTTTTTATACCTATTAGAAAAAAAACATGATACCCACTGTACCTCATGTTGTTGAGTTTTATGTACTTGTGAATCATAAATTATATAATTATAATTTTAAATATCCTGTTGATTTAACTGAAAAAGATGATATTATTTCAATGTTCTGCAAAGTCAGGGTAATTTTTATCAAGATATTTTTTTGTTTTCTTTTTTTTTTTGTATCATGTATTCATTGTTAAGGTACAAGAACTCGCATGCAGTGCTAGCTATGGCGTAAAGAAAACCTTAATTCCAACGCAAAAATAACAAAGTAAAATCTGACAAACTATCGTCCCCAAAATGTCTCAAGTACTCGACACGATACCAACATACGGAATTTCAGAAAGAAAAATAACCACTCAATACGAGCTAGAAAAAATAAATCACAAATCAACAAATGCAACCAGTCCAAAGACCAATTTCAAATAAAACGAGCGGGAGACAACTCACAAAGCCCCTCATAACTGGAGACGAAGGAAAAACAATTGAAACAGGAGATGACACCTTGTATCAGGCCATAGTGGGAGGAAAGTTTGTATAAGTCTCATTAATGTATGAGGCGAGCCCTAACAGGTATTGGGCGGAGAACCAAAGTGGGGTGTCTGCCTCGACTGGGAGCACACCTTGGAGGTGGTGCGCGCTAGGGACGGCTTTGGCTTTGCAGCAAAGGATGGCATGGCTGAAATTCTGATCCTCGTCGGGGTGCAGAGTGGGGAGAGATCAGGCTAGGACCAGGAGGGGTGGGCGGCCAGGTAGCTTTTCTGGGTTCGAATTTGCTGAATTCAGCGAGCCATGAATTTGCCTAAGCCCATGAAGGGGTACGGCATAATAGTGAGGGGAAAAGAGTAATATGCTGGGGTGGGTGTGGAGAACTTCCAAGAGTCGAGCATCATGGCCCGAGCACTGCGCTGGAGGATACGGTAGGAGGCTCTCATGAGGCCTTCTCAAGAGCGTTCAGGGAGGTCCGGCAGCAGAGAGGAATCTAGAACGGGCTATGTGGGGAACTCTCCGATGACAGGTAGGACGAGTTGAGCAAGAGTTCCAACAAGCAAGGGAGTTCTGACAGGGGGGCTGGGCTTCGGGGTGGACCAGAGGAAGGGCCTGACCTTGGGGTCGAGACCTATGCAGAGTGCCCTTAGGTTCTCCTTTTCCCAATCAGGGATGGCGGAGGGGAACATGGAAGGAAGGTGACCAGCCGTCCGATTGATGGTAGTGGGGGAGCAATATAGACGGAAGGCTGCCATGCGGTGCTTGTGCCTAAGGAGTACCGAGAGGGAGGGGAGTCCCGCCTCAGTGGCTAAGATTGTGGTGGGAGTTGACCTGGAGCAATTGCTGACCCATCTCTGGACGTGATGCCAATGGATATCTATCTTTTGGAGGATCCCTCTGGTTGGGACAAGTAGGTCAGCCCTATCTGACAGTACGGGGAAGATGAGCGAGTAGGCCAATTTATGGCAAAGGTGCGGGGAGACTCCGGCCCCGAATCCTGACAATCTCTTAATTGCCACGAAGGCAGCTTGGGAGAGGGCGAGGTGCCGAGAGAAGTGAGCAACTGATGAAATGTTCGGAAGGAATTAGTACCCAAGCCAGCTCCGCTAGCTGGCAGGGAAGAACACATGGCTGTCCAGGGCAATGAGAGTGGGCGTGGGATCATTTGGCTGATCCCTTTGATGCGAGGTGCGCCAATGAATGAGTTCTGTTTTGGGGATGGAGAAACCGATCTTGATAGCAGTGGCCTTGGCCTTCATAACCACAAAGATTCTCTGAAGGAGCCTAAAGTTGGTGCCGTAAGAGGAAGAAGCAATGGTTAGAGAAAAATCATCCACCTAAGACAAAATAATCCCCGTAGGGACTGCCACATGTAAATAAGAAATATAAATAACAAATAACAAAGGAGAAATAGGAGACCCTTGAGGGGTTCTGACAGTAACAGAAGAAAAAACCTTAGGGGAACTGTGAAACAACAAACAACATCTTCTGTCAGTCAGAAAGGAAAACACCCAGGCAATCAAGTAACGATTGACCATCTTCCTACGAAGAAGGGAGCAGAGGATAGAGCAATCAACATTGTCAAAGACACCTTTGATATCCAAAAATAAAGGACAAACTTGTCTGCGGGACCTCTGCAACGTGCGGACCGAGTGGACAAACGCTGTGCAGGCATCAAAGGACGAGAGGGTTGGGAGAGAGCCACACTGATTGGGGGAAAGCAATCCTGGGAAGGGGGTAACAGCTGAGAGAGGAGAGGGGACGATGCTCTCAAGAATTTTGGAAACTGTTTCAGGCAGGATGATGATGCGAAAGGAAGCCGTGGAGTCATAGGAGGCCTTACCAGGTTTGTCTAAGACTACACCATGAGCCCACTTGAGGGAGGCAGGGTGGTGGCCTTGGACTAAAGGTGGGGCCAAAAGTGAAGTTAGAATATGGGGGAAGCCATTATGAAGAGCCTTCTACACAGAGTAAGGAATTGTGTCCAGACCAGCAGCCGAGGTCGGGGAGCATTTGGAGAGGGCCGAGCAGACTACCTCAGACTTGAGGGTTGGGGCCTCATTAAAGGCGGAAAGATTAGCAGGCAGTGGGGGGGCAGCCCGAGTCGGGAAAAAGTAGGTCAAGAGTGAGAAGTTGATGTCCAGCGCAGTGACGACGTTTGGGAAAGACAAGAAGCGAGAGAAAGGTCGGCCTAAGGAAAACCTTTTAACCGTCCAGATGGAACGAGGGGTAGTGTCAGCCAGGAGGGACTTCCAGTGGGAATGCTTTCCGCCTTTAATGGCCTTCAAGTATCCACCCTTGGAGAGCTTAGCCACCCCCACCTCCAGTGGAGAGAGTGGGGCCCACGCCTTACCAGATGCGGAGTGATATTCCGGGTGAAGAAGGGACAGCAATGGAGACCAGCAAGGTTTGAATCTGCTTGAGGGACGAGAGAGCGGAGTGTGGCTGATAAAAAGTGTGGTTACCGAGCGGGGTGGGCTATGAAACCAGGCTTCCTAGGCAATAAGGGGGGGGGTTGACCGGGGGTGAGGGCAAGGTAAGGACACCCAGGGAAGAGAAAAGCGCCTCCCAATCAGTCAGAAGCCAGTTGGGAGCCGGAGGGGGCGGGTGCAGCTTCCGGTACTGCAAGAGAATTGAGATAGGAACATGATCTGAGCCAGTACAGAGCAGGTGCGTGTCCCAACCCTGTACAAAAGGCTGCATACTGGGCGAAGAAAAAGCAAAATCAATAACAGAGGGTCTGGAAGAGGCCTCAAAATGGAACCTGATGTAGACGCCGGGTTATTCAATAGGGAAAAACCCAGCTTGGACGCCCTTTGAAAGTAAGAAAAGGATAAAGCCAACTCTGCCTGGGAGTAGTGACGAGAAGGATCTGCAAGGGGGAGGTGTAGGTTGAAGTCCCCAAGCACAAGAATGGGAACAGAGGAAACAGGAAAGGCAAGAAGGGGCGGAACTAAAACCACCCCCTGCCATTTGCCTGGGTAATTGTATATATTTAAAATACGAAAGCAACTTGAAGGAAAGCCAACACCAAAACAATCTTTCGCAAACACATCAAGAGTGAACACATCTGGCATCCCCATGCAGTTGGGAAGAACTGAGACCTCTTTCTGAAAAGCCAATGAAACATAAAAAGCAACCTTGGGTTTGGGGGACAGAGAGGAAGGAAAAAAACTATCAAAACTTTGAAAGCTAGGGAGGCGACAACTCCTAAAAGGGGGGTCCTGCAGGGCCACTATGGCCGGGTAGTCAAAGAATCAGCAAAGGAATTAAACAAGGACAAAAAGACAGTCCAGCTCCCTAGGCAGTTGTGTTGAATGAGATGAAGGGAGTAGAGGGGGGCCGGCGCCCTTGAGTGATCCTGGGGTTCGTGAGAAATAAATCGGCGCGAAGCCAACGTGGCTCTGGGAGCAGGGGAGGGCGATAGGACGGAAATTGGGGCATCGGTCTTGGGTCACAAGGGGGTCGGTCCCCGCTGGGCTGGAGCGCGGCCTGGGGCTGTTAGGGGCTGGGTCCTGAGTGGGGGGGAGAGGGTTACCTCAGAAGGTGTCAATGGTGTCAGACTCGCTGGGAGGGCGAGTCAGGTAGGGGTTGCCGGGGGGTCTTTCGGGGCAGTCTCTGTCCCTGGCAGAGTGAGGGCAGTGCCAATTGGGGCACCTGGCTGGGGAGGCTATACAGCATCCAAGGAAGGGGCGAGTGGTGCCATCTTTAGGGCACGTAGGATTGGAGCAGCGGTGGTCGGCCTTGGACTGGGAGCCACTAGAGAGTTGAAAAAGGTTGGATTGTTTACTGAGAGTGTTCAGGTGCCTGAACTTCCAGCAGTTGTAACACTGGCTGGAGCATAAGTGGTGTACGCACTTTTGACTTCGGGGTTATCGCCAAAGTGAAAGATAGGGGGGGGTCGGTCATGCACCATGCCAGGTCAGGAGGGACGTGGACGACGACGGAGAAGGCTGTTTTCCCATCGGTTTTAGATACTCGGTAAGTATTGGGAAAATGGGAGCAGTTAATGATCAGATTTTTGGCGTTGTCAACACAAGCGAGAAGAATCGGGTGAAGCTCCTCATTTGTTTCGGGGTGGGCATCTATGGGTCTACCATGGATTGTGAACTTGATATCAGTTGGGGCGTAACGGAAGTGTTCCCATCAGTTGTCATTCACTGGGAAGGACTGGTTGAGTCTCACAGCAAAGCCATCTAAGAAAGGGGTATAGAAAGAGGCAGGGACCAGGGGATCAGCCACAGGTCGGGAAACCTCACCCTTCGGGCTAACCGAGACTCTGAATAATTTTGGGAGCTCAGAACCGGCTTCTCGAAGGACGGAGACAGCTATATCAGAGAAACGAACAGGGATAGAGGATTCTTGAGGGTGGGGACAGTGAGTTGAGTGGGGCGCGAAGAACCTTCTGGCAGCGCTGGGGAGAGGGGCGGGACCCTTAGCCAAAGCGTCTTGCGCGACTGCTGCGACATTCCTCGCAGAGTTCCCGGAAGGAGAATTCTTCCCTTTTGCCTTGGCTTTAGCTGTATTGGCTCTAACCCGGGCATCCAACTCAGAAGTACCACCAAGGATTGCCAGGGTGTAAGACTTTGCCCCAGGCGGGCACGAGGCGGGGGGGGAGCGGCATTGGGGGAAGGGAGCAAAGAGGCTGAGCAAGCGGGGCCAGGGCGAGTGGTTGGGGCAGGTGGGGGGGGGGTGGCGACTAGCTTTCTGGGGGGCACCTGCAGCAGGGGGGGTGACCATCCTATATAATAGGTCGCGCACAGTGTTCCGGATTTCCTGGAGTTGCTCGTCATGGGAAATGTTGGCGACCTGAGACTGCAGGTCATGGACTGTAGAGCGGAGCTCCTCCAGCTGAGAGCTGAGTGAATTAACCGTGTCCAGGTAGGCACATATCAGAGGGAGGAGGGAGCGTTTCACGATCGAGAGACTTTTGCATTCCTGTGGGGACAGGGAGGAAAGTTGCTCTGAAGTGAAGCTAATAAGGGAACAGGTGCGAGAGAAAAGCAAAGTCTGAAAGTGAGCCTCAGTAGAGATCTCAATGGTGGATAAAGTGGTAGACGGAGGCCTGAAGTGGGGTTGAAAGAGGGAGATAGGGGGGCCCAGAGGGTACATGGTGGGAGGATAGAGTGTGTGTAACCCAGGTGAGGCAGAAAGTAAAGTAAGGGTGGGGATCGTGCACTAGAAACAGTGGTGTTGTAAACGTTATGGACAGGAAAATTGCGAGTGCGGTGTGCTAATTTTTTTTCTCTCTTTTTTCTAAGTTTTTTTTATCAAGATGTTACTCGTCTTATTTATACCAAAGGTGAGAAAATAGAATTCGTAACATACAACTCGGTAATGTAAAATGCGCATGAGTGGTAGATATTAATCACCAATATTTGGCTAAAATGATAATTAGTCGCTATCTTTAAGTTTGAGAAATAGAAGTATCACGATTAACTTGTGTTATTTGCAATTATCCAAAATGGAAAACAATAACGTGGGTCGCTGTGGGGCACAAATTACAGATTCTTTGATTTGCTAATAGCTAAAACTTAGATTTTTAGCAACCACTTGTTAATTAACCCCTAAGAACTTTCCAACCTCAGTTCTGATATCTAGTTAGATTGCTTATGTCGTAATTCAGCTACACTCTTAGTAAATCTGATAAAGCATTTGAAAATTGATATTGATCTAAAGGTTTGAGTTAGTCAAAAAGTTATTTTGGATGTAAAATTGGCCTTGCAATGGGTAAGAGCAACTTTGAAGACATACAGCTTAGAGCCATAGGGTAAATTGACCGAATAAGTAGTGTCAGGTGCAAGCCATATTGAATGTGAAATTAATTAGATAGGTCATTAATAGTATTTAAAGGAATTCTTAGTGTCGGGACTAATCAAACATAACCACTTTTGGGGTAAACAGGTTTTTTCACTTAGACTTTTGTGTAGGTACTCTATTATTACTTATATGTAATTATTGGTACTTTGTTCAATATTTACTCTTAATATTTAATTTTTAATTTTCATTTTCATTATTTACAAGGAGAGAACATACCTATGCTAATCATCAAAGTTGCTTCTGGAAATAATACACATATGCAAGTCAGTTCTAGTGCTAGAGTGTCAATAATTAGAAGCATTTTATTTAGACTCACAAATCTATTCTCAACATTGGCAACTCATGATATATTGTGTAAGATATCCAGGGGGGAGAGGAGGAATATATTCATAGGTACCCTGCTCCAGACTTCCAAAATAGAGAAATCATACACGGGTATTGAGGCTTTGCAGTATTTCACAAATGTTCTTTTATTATATCAAATCATTTGACTATGGGAAACAATATCAATTCACTAGGCTTTTGTACTCACATAACCCCAATTTGGACAAATTCTAGATTGAACAATCTAGTACTACTAACCATTATATCTATATTCAATGGAATTGAGCTTTTTCTTACAAGTCAAAATATGCAAAAAAAGCCCTGGTGTTGCAGCTTTCATTCTTACACCCTATGGTATCACACTTTTGTTACCTCCAAGACCTTTCCTCGTAGCATATCTCTCTTGCCGCTGAAATACTTGCGAACAGGGTTGTGGTATACAGGTACCAGTATTCCTTTGCTAGGGTGGCACCTGCCTCCAGTGTGCCCAACATGCCCGTCTGGACTGCAGAGTCCAGGTGTCATATAGTCGAATCAGTCCCAGGCGGGTTTGGTAAGTACGGCCGGGCACGGCATCTGTCTTTATTTGACACCACTGTTCGTAGGTTAACTGGCGGGCCTGCAGTCTTTTTTGAAAATGGTAACTTCCGGTAGGGCCCAGCCATTAGGTGTACGGACCGGCGTCTACCTACCGTCACCCGTAGGCACGTACAGTGCTGAGTAAGGATGGCCGTCTACCTACCATGACCTGGAGGTACCTATAGTCATAAATAACATCTGCAAAAGAAACTTACACTCCGGAAGAATAGGGCCTATTGCTGGACGAATAGTGGCCGTGTTATGACAATCTGCATCCGCCCCGTGTGTCCTCTGCGCTCTGATCTTCCGGGGGTTCTTTGTATCCCATGTCTTGCGTCTGATGTATCCTGACACACTCAATGCCTCTCTGGGCACCCAGCGCGCTTGTCGTGGGCTATTCTGTCCCACCAATTTCATCTCTCTTGGCTTCTCGTCAGCTGGCATCCGGGGTACCCCTGACATATCTTCCGCATTGGGTCCTGCCCTCAGCACTCCTACCCATCCAGTGATCTAGATACTTCTGCTGGCAGCCCACAATGCTTCATTCTTAGTCCCACCCCAGGTAAAGTAGCCTTGTTGTTACGATCTGCTGAGGCTAAACCTACGTCATCCAGATTTATCCTCATGAAACTACTGCACTCTAGCTGAGGGGGAGCATGTTTTTAAAATATTTGCCTTAAATATCCGCAGATTAATCCACTAGTATTAACGCTGCTGAGTCGAAGCCGGAAACTTTGGAGATGGATTGCCAGCTTAAGCGTCCTGCCTCAGCTTGGCCGTATCTATATTTCATTCAGTATCCACAGATGTACCCTGTAGTACTGACGAGGCCTAGTTCAGACGGGACAGATACCTGTGGTGTCCCGCCTCCCTCGACTGCTATTTAAATACTGTACATAATCCAGTGGAATAATTTAACATAATCAATATATTTCATTAAACCTCCTCAGGTCAATCCTGTGATTTACTATCTATTGTCTCTCCCCGCTTGAAATTCCCTCCGCCTGTCCCATCACTTCCCCTATATGGACTATTTGCATGTATCAACAAGTGCGCCGCTTGCTGACTCGTATATGTCCGCTTGCGATGTCAAATCTACCATAATTGATCTGATCGATTATGCGAATCAATGCTAGCCAATAGAGACCTGCGGCCTCCCTTAGAACATTTCTTCTCTTGAAAAGTACTAATAATTGCTCGAACGCCCGTCCTCGCAAATCTCCATAACTCTCTTATCTGCCAGTCTTGACTCATACCGAATCATATCTGGGACCGCCGTGGCGGAAACCCTTTGTTCCAGTGCAGTGGGGCCTCTCGATCTGGATCCTGGTAGTTTCCTGAAAATTAGCAACTGGAATTCCCTGCTGGGTAAATCGCTCTATGGGAAGTAAACCCACTTCTGCGGGTCGGCAGTTAGCTGAAGGTCATCCGCTGCATTCTTCTTGATATAACGCTGCATGTCCTCCATCATGTTGCAATACTCGATGTCATGCGCTCAGCCTAGTTCAGATAGCCTGCCAATATTGATTCAACCTTTTTGAACTGGCCAAGGTTTACTGCGGCTTGAAGAAGTCGGCATCTGCATCCTACTATTTCCTACTATGATCACAACCTCTCTTTTCAAAAATCCTTCTATAGTCTACAACCGCATTCCTAGATCGTGCTGGCGGCCATATTGCGACAAGATATATCAGCCAGCATTATTCTTATGTGACCTCCGGTTACCATCTTGAATCTCCTACTTATATGCTAGTTCCCCGATCTTGGTAGAATACATTGCTATGGACCCAAAAGGCCATTTGTGGGAGGCATAGTGACTGAGGTAATACATCTTGATACTGTTGAAGTGGTTATGACGCCATATGAAATCCGCCAGTTGATAGAACCTTTCAAGCCTCTCTTGTTCTGCCTGCTGATGGCCTTTAGCGGCAGTATTGTGGTGGATTTTGTTAGCAAGCTGGTTCACTATTAGTTGCCTTGAATCCCGATCGTGAGTATTTGCGTCAGCCTGGGTAGCTTTCGAATTATGGAACTCAAGAAAAACGTCCTTTGTTCAGTGAAATATCTGCAAATACCTTTCCATATAGGCAAGTGTGTCTGGCGTATGACTGGGATATTGGACCATGAGAGAGACGTCAACAAGGGTGTCAACACACTTCAAACCTATCTTGAAATCCTGATGCTGAGAACGGTCTGGATTTTGCAATGCGGATGCTAATAGTGAGGAAATACAGGAGCTGAGGTTGCGGATTTCCTTTTTCTGCCATTATGTGAATTCACGATAGACCTGTTTGGTACAATGAGTTAGGGATAAGGCAGAATTTGTTTCCAGACCTTGTCAAATGCCTACTCCCACTTATGCTTTTTCAAAAACCGTTCTGCTCATTCAATCATAGGTGTGAATAAGTCGAAATAGATTTTGTACAAGAGGTCCGGCTTATAGAGGTCAGTGGGTTTTATTCAGTCGAGTCCAGCCAATTGATTGTTTCCTGGTTCCACGCGTATGTGGTGAAAGAATTTTGAAATACCGGCCACTTCTGCAGGCTCATTCCTTAAGGCTATTTCTCTATATAGGATGTGGTCGCAGATCTCATACACCTTCAGCGGATTTCCACCAAGCTCCTTGGACGGACCCTCACACTTTGGCCATGACTTACAGCCTATTCCGTGTAAGTCCACATGTTTGGCATGATCAGCAATCCAGGCCAACAGGATAGTACAACAAAGGCGTGTTTTGCCCTCTCCACAATCCATTACCATTCCTCCGTAAACAACCTATGGTAATGGCCTAAGGACAAAATGGAAGACAGTCCGCAGAACATCCGCATTCGTCTGTCACCAGGCTTTCTTGGCGCGGCCTGATCTTCCAGTAAACATTGGCCGCACTGGCAGCAATGCCAGAAGCAAGACATGCATCTTGGCTGCACTGTTTCTTCTCGGCGAAAGAATATTGCCAATCGTCACGTCTACCCGCCAGGCTTTGTTATCTGCTGCAAAATTGGTAAGCTGAGTCTTGTCTCACAATCCAATAATGTGTACCACTGTTGACCCTGCGGGTAGCATGTTCTACTAAGGAACAGAATAGTCCATTAGCACTTGAGACCCTACCACTTGAAACTTATCCGAACGTATTTCATACCTAGGTATCCCACCACCAGTCAGCCGTATGCATCTCAGAGTACCATCGCTCCCCACTCGAATCATATTCCCGAATAGGTGTGTAGACCATATCTGATATATATGCGACCTAGCGGATTAGGTAGCGGACACAGTGAATAATATTCCGATAATAGAAAGTTGCTGTATATTGACCATCATCAATACCAGCTTCCACCCACACAAGGTACTCACCAAATGGGTCTAGAACATTGATGTGTTGTCGCATGGTATTGGCAGACAGGAGTGATCTGCTACCTGGGCCACCCAGACCTTTTGGAAAGTAAGCATCTATGTGTGACTTGGATAGCTTGCTCCGGACTAGCCAGTTGGCCAAATACAAGTCGTCTTCAGATGAGAAAGAGCGCCAGGGGTCATCCGTCATGGCCCTATTCAGCTCCGTATAGCCTGTAATATCCCCGAGTGCGATTCCAGCACCAGAAATATCTTCATGACTGGATGGGAGCCCATGAACTGGTGGGTGGGATACGTACTCCGCATCTGAATCATTATGCATGTAATCAACTATCTGACTACTTACTGCAAGGAAACCCACGATCTGCAGCCTGTTATTAGTTTCGTAGTCCCAGTCGCTCTGATTGATGATGTTTGTAATCCGTACAAAAGCAGGTGGTCATGGTAAAATCAAGTCTACATTCGCACAGGGGATAGGATTATTTCAAGACGCATTTTCCGAAGGTGGTTTTCGTATGCAGTGTCATGTTAATAGCGTGGCCAACAATAAGAACACTTTGTTGTGTCTGTGGTCATCGTACGTGTGTATGGTCTTTGTCTTTCAAGTGATCTGGCAGAACATGCATGGGCTGATCTGATCGGTGGAGGTGGACTCCAGCTCATCTAGTCTTTCACAGCCAAAAGCTGATCTCTTTCAAGAGTTGGATTGGGGGAAACTTCAAGTTTGTTTAGGAGGATAGCGGATAGGTCCCGACTTTCAAGCTCTCCTTACCCAGCTTTCATGGGTGTAGGGTGGTTTAGCAAGGTGTTGGCTCCTAGGTTGTGGCTCCCCTACAGGCTGCAGCCACTTTGCGGCTGTGTTATGGCTTAAAACCTTATCTGAAGCCTATCGTCTTTGTGCGTAGATTACCTGACTTTTCAAGATTCAAGATACCAATATTTATGTTTGTACAGTGAATAATCGTGCGAACCCCACTATATACATCCTCATGCTGTCTATATAAGATCTCTCTCACCCCCATCAATCCTCTCTCCATGCTCCTTTCCCGAATCACAATCACATCCTTCATCGAGCTACCCACTTACTCTAACTGAACCCACCAAGGTCTACAAATCCTTAATCGTCCACAGATAACTAGTATATTCCCAGACCAATTCAGTACTATGCATTTGCCTATTCCTAGCT